>JAVQJZ010069172.1:0-11216 GCA_036025355.1 Leiopotherapon unicolor | reverse complement strand
CTATCTATCTATCTATCTATCTATCTATCTATCTATATGTGTGTATATACATACTTTTTCACAACAGTCTAACACCAATTCTCCATCTGCTTCTCTTTATATCTCTCTGTCTCTCTATTAAGCATTCCTCTCAGACCTGCACCGAGGCTCTGAGCTCAAAAAAGTCTCTGACCATGAGTGTGTATGTGCCTGTGTCTGTGCGTATCTGTGTGTGTGTGTGTGTGTGTCTGCGTGTGTGCTCGGTGCGTGCCTGAATGTGTGTCAGCCTCAATTGCTGGAGCCTATCCAAGGTTTCCGTGGTGACCACACAACACAACGAGACAATCAGAGGCAAGCCCACGCAGCGCGGCGAGAGGACATTAACACAGGAACCGCGGGTCAGGGGGCAGAGGAAGGCAGGGCAAGACAGGGGGAGAGGAAGATGAAGAGGATGGTGGAGGGAGGTGTTGGAGCCACGGGGAGAGGGGGCAAGAAAGAGTGAGAGCGAGGAGAGAAAGGAGAGTAAACAACAATAAACAATAACACAACCTTAAAGGCTACTTTAGGTCTCTCCCTTTCATGCCTGCAAGACATCAAGAGCTTTAAAGGTTTCCTGGCCCCAGGAGTGTCTGTGTGGTTTTGGCTGTACCCCACCTCTGTGTGTGTGTGTGTGTGTGTGTGTGTGTGTGTGTGTGTGTGTGTGTGTGTGTGTGTGTGTGAGACTCTGCTATGCTGGGGTGTTAGTCAGAGATTGCCGCATGCGTGACTGAATCCGTGAGCAGGAGGGCTGTGCAAAGGTGCATGTTTGTGTTTATGTGTGTGTGTGTGTGAGAGAGAGAGCATGCACGGACCTGAATGTAACATGAGAACGTGCGTGTGTCTTTTGAAATTCAACTGTGTGGCTGTGTGTACGCTTGTGCGTGTTTTCACTTTATTTTGTGTGTGTGTATGTGTGAGAGAGAGCAAGTGTGAGCTCGTGTGCGTCTGCAGCCGTGCACGCGGGCGCTCTCACATATCTCTGTCCCCCGGGGATGACGCTAAAAATATGTGGCTCCTCAAGCCTTCTGGTGTCTGAGCAGCGTCTGTCTGCTCTCCATTGCTGTCCCTGTGGCCCTCCCTCCCCTCCGTTACTCCTGTTCCCTCCATTCCTCCCTCAATTACACCCTCTTCCAAACACGGTACCTCAGCGAGCACACACACACACACACACACACACCAACTACACCCAGCTGTGTCCCTACTACACTTCCACTGAGGATGACCTCTGCTCAGCCAGAGCGGGATAAAGGCAGCCGAATGAAAAGGAGGGAAAAAAGGTAGAAAGAGGAGCGAAAGAAAATGTAGGAACCATACTAGGAGAGGGGAAATGGTTGAGAGACGTGGGAGAGTCTTCACAGATTTCTGCTTTTTTCAACAATAGCATACATGTGTTGAATGTGTAACCCTCATTGTTTGTGTTTTTTATACATCTTCACCAAACTTTAAGCTGATTTTCACCTGAATTTCATGTTCTCATGCTACCGAAAGGTGTTTTGTTACCCGCTGCAGCAAGGCGTTGACTGCTGTAGTTTACAGTAAACAAGGCCGCTTTGTGATAGGCACAGCCCAGAAAACCATCTGATGAAACAGGGGGATGAGAGGAATTGAGAGGAAATGCACGTCTAGAGATAATTATGCACTAAGGTCAAAATTCAAGTTTATTCCAAGTGAAAGTTAAAATCCTTTTATTTATATTGTCAAATATTCTGCAAATGGTATCATAAAAGCTCGCAGCCAATATGCTCCAAATTCACCACTTTTTGAAAAATGCAAACCTAAAAATAAAGATCAACATTAATCACCCCCTTTGTGTGCTGCAGTCAGGTTGTTATACTCACTACTGCTCTCATGAAAATCTTCAACCTCTTTTTTTTTCAGACATTGGTGCATCAGAGGCGTCTCAGAGGGCTGCCTCCGGCGAGGCCGGGTCGTCAGGGAGCGCACTGACCTGCGCAGGGCGTGGCCGGGTGGCTCAGCTGATGAAAACCTTCAGCGTCGAAAGCACTACAACCCCCACACAGACCCCCTCTCGTGGCATCAAGCCTCCTCTTCCCACCAAGCCTGGCCACTTGCGCCTAACAACCACACCGACGGTCAGGTAATCT
Organism: Leiopotherapon unicolor; assembly: GCA_036025355.1. Classification (NCBI taxonomy): domain Eukaryota; kingdom Metazoa; phylum Chordata; class Actinopteri; order Centrarchiformes; family Terapontidae; genus Leiopotherapon; species Leiopotherapon unicolor. Next base: position 9,093 of record JAVQJZ010069172.1, on the reverse strand, counting down.
TCGCACACTGATGCACCGACGCCCACCCAGCTTCACGCATACCCCTGATTCAAACAGGCCACACTGGACAATGCCAGACACCTGACGTGGACCCTCGGCCAGTGGGCTAACGGGACGCAGAACACCAAAGGTGGCTCTCAGAAATGTTAATGTTCACAATGTCGCCATCACTCCAAAAACACAGCGACGGAAATGCTTGAATGTAATGGTTTTCTTTTGATTTCTGGATGCTGCAGTACTGTAAAAACTCTTTGTGGGAAAGAAACTCCAAAGCAATTGATTACAATGTTTATGTATTTGCCAGGGAATTGATGACTATCACATGTATTTACTTGTTGTTGATGCTTTCCACTTTGTGTAACATGTGGAAAAATAAATCCCCCAACCTAACATTCAGTTTTAAGTCCGAAACACAATATTGTTTACTTACCAGTGACATTATTATCATCACTTATGAGTCAGTTTGCATGAGCTCATGTGCAAATGCCTGTGTGGTTCAGGAGAATAGAATGGGCGTAATGAACTAAGGCACAGCGGGGTCCTCCTTCATCTTGCTGACTCCTCCTCGGGAATAGAATAAGGTTGTTTATTTGTCACAATGCAATGTATGTCTCCCTCGGCCCCCTGGCAGGAGCCTCGCCGCGACCTGTTGTGGACCAATGACAGTGCCAAATACTTCGTCTGTCGCTCCCAGTGGATCAAGTTAGACAGTCGCCGCCAAATAAGCCAGCTCTGTGTTACTCCATTTTTTTTAGTACTCTTTAGAGTTGGCCGGTTTAGAATTGTGCTTTCTTGTTGTTGTTGTTGTTGTTTTTTTTTTTATTTTACATTTTCTATAGGGAGAAAGATGTTTTTTAACGGGGTATTTAACATTACTTCAGTGCTCACTTGTAAAATGAGAGACCTTTTTATCTTTAATGTCAAGCTTGTATGGTGCAATCAAAGAAACAATAAAATTGTGTAACTTGTAAACTTTGAATCTTAAAAGTATTCTTTTGTTCAGTAGTGATTTTGTATTTCTGTGTCACCCTCCCACTCTTTCTCTGTTAATGTTGCTAACTTCTGTCCTTGGAGGCAAATATCCACAACAATAATATCATTATTTCAGCGCACTTGCAGAATGCAGCCCACCACACTGACATTCTGGACAGTTTGCAGCAAATGTATGCAATTTTTAAATGTCCAGCCTCAGCAAATAGACCTGCATGCTTCACCAGGGCCAGTGTAAATTTTCAATTTGAATTTCATCAGAGCTACACATCCACCGTCGCATTTGTTATTACATGCGCTCAGACGTTCCTTGCTTAATTTCCAGTAATGCTCCCCGAGCTTGCAGATGAAATTGAAATGTTTGCCGATGCTGAAATTGTGAGGCACATTTTCACATTTGTCTATTTTCACATTCGTGCATTAAATTCCCATTGCATGTCACGGTTACCACGGCGGATGTTTGGCAGCTGGCTAATCTGTTTAAAGAAAATCTTCACTGTAACAAATCAGCTCACTCGGGTGAATAAAAGCAACACTCAACATTATATAAGTTGATGCACCAGTCAGTGATTAATGATGAAGTGAGAAATGGCCTCTGCTGCTCTACAGTGTCCATTAACAGAATTTAAACTGAATGTAGTTTTTTTGTTGTTACTTGTATGGCAGAACAAAGTTAAATTTCATGAAACTGCTTATAGGTGTCGATGCAAGAAGAGCACATCTGTCAGACGAGCTGTATGGTGTCAGATTAAAATATGACAGTATGACAGTTTAGGGTGAGAGAGTGATTGCACAATGACACCTACCTGTGGCTGACTTTTCAAAGGATAAAAAAAAAGATGGATCCACACACACACATATGCACACATGTATGCACAAATGTATAGAAATAAGTTAAATAAGCATTAAAAATGTGTTTCCGTAGACCTAAAGAGCAACACACTGATAAAGTACATTAGGGCATGGGAGTCACTGTGGTCTGGGTAAACTGTAAGAGTGTGTCTGTGTCAGCGCGTGTGTTATGGAACTGCCGTGGCAATTGTGTAGTCGTCTCAGAAATGTTCAGAGGACAGTGATTCATCAAGACTCTTTCTTTCCTCAACAGGCTGCATTCACACACTGTACCATCATCATCAACACACTTTTTTATTCTTTTCTTTTCTGCAAAACTATTATTACCTGTTATTGTTTTGGCCAAGCTGAATGGGTAATTGTTCTGAATCTGAAAAACCAGGTGTGCCTCCGCTTGACACCTCATATCAGATCCTTGAAGACATTCCTCTCCGGCTCTTCCAAAGAGATATCAAAACACCTCACAGAGACAATCTCCTTCTGCCTTCATGAATATTGCTTATGTTTTAGATAGAACGTATACATGAATTGCAGCATTACTAATAATAATTAATTGTACACTTATATTAAGAAAATAAATGTCACATCAATCTCAATATGTCACATTCAACATGGCAAATAATGACAAGTCAAGATAGTAGTCTTTAGAATAAAGCCAAAACAATGTTTTTAGACTTTATTCACTGACATTAACATGAAATTAAACTATATTGACAATATTTTTAAATGTCTAAACCTAAAACATGTTGATGGCAGTTGTTACAGTGGGTGAAAGTGTGCCTCGTTCACTTCTGCAGTACACATTTCCCAGCTGGGAAAACATATTTCAAAGTCAGGCGGGGGACTCCACTACACTCGCCACTCAGTACAGTCTCCTGGTAGACTTCAGCTGAAACCTCACTTATACTCACTGTACATTTCTTTTAACATTATAACATATGTAAAATAATTACGTTGTTGAATAAAGTGCTTATGTCTCCACATGCTGATACAATCCTTAATTGTCATGTTGACATAAGTCAGGAGTTCAGCTGACACTGTTGAAAAAGACCAGCAAAGCTACACCTGCATTCAACATTGCATTGCATTGCGATGCACTGCTGTCAAGTTGCACATGGATCTTGATGCATCTGTGTAGGTGCGCATAAAGGCAGGCAGCAGTATCAATTTCACGTTCGCTTAATACAAAAAGTGCATCACTCTTTGACAAACGGTCTCCAAAAAAAAAAAAAAAGTGCAACCCTGCACGTGCTGTACATGTACTGTTTACAGTCAAATTTATGGTGTGGTGCTCGTCTCGAAGACTTACAACTAAAACACACCATCAAACATTTATGCTTCAGCCGTACCAACACTGTAGGTGCTTGTGCAACACACTGCAAAATGCTGAAGCACGCAACTGTGCGATGCCGCCTAGATCTCTGTGTCCCAACGAGCCCAACAATGGCTGTGGCTGTTCTCTGATGCGCAGAGACATCGTCGAGCAGTTTCCAGGAGATATCTGTGGCGAGTCCCTTGGTATGCCCCCCCCCCCACACACACACCAACCTCACTCCCTCTCCCCCCTTCTCTCCTCCCCACACACTTCTTCTCTTCATCCGCAGAGCCTGGCCACTGCTGTCGTCAGGGCCCTCCAACGGGAGATAAAAAAGAGGCTGTTGTTGTCTCCTTGCAGGAGAGATGGACGCCTGTTTCTCTCTCTCTCTCTCTCTTTTTCTGCCTCGCTCACTTCACACCCACAGAAGGGGAAGTGAAGGGGGAAGAGAGAGAGAGAGAGAAAACAACAGTGTGGAGGAAAAGAAAGAAAGCTATACTGCGTGCTGTGGCGTTCCACCACACCACCAATAACCCTCCTCCTCCACCACCACCACCAGCCCCATCCACAGCACCCCCAGTAGAGAGAGAAAGAGCGAGAGAGGAGACGGGGGCCAGGGCCATGTGATACGCAGAGCATGCGGGCACAGCTTCACCCCCAGGCAGAATGAACGGGGGCCTGCTGTGTCTCTCCTGCATGATTAATCTGGCTGAGGGGCAGGAGGACTGCCACAGCCCTGCCTGCATTAACTCCCTACTCTCCAGGTCCGCATGAACACACACACACACACACACACACACACACACACACAAACAGTGGACCCATGGTCACAGACACAGGTTGATATACACAAAGTCCTGTGTGTATGTGTGTGTGTGTGTGTGCTGCTAGTAAAGAATAGTGACTGGCACTGAGGTGGATTCCTATTGAGGTATCAGGTTCTGGCCCCATTAAGTTTAACTGTATACTTGTCTTTAGCCAAGGGCACCGTCTCACTGTCGTTTATGCACTGACACGACACTAATCCTCCTGCATGTCGCCAAACTGTAAAGAGCACCGCGACACGAGGCCGTTCAATAGTGTTGGTTTCTAGGTAGTTCTGAGTTCCTGTGAGTCATCCTCTCATGTGACCTCTGTCTCCCAGGCAACATTGAGGATGTTTGCTGGTGCCGGGCTTGTCTTTTGTGTAATTCATATCAGGCAGATGGTCCAGGAAATGTGGCTTACTCTTCAAAATTCTCCCAGACAAAGAGTATTTGGCATGTGATGGTCAAATTTTCAAATCACCATGACAGCTTCTGAGGATCGCACAGCAGGCCTGTCATATTGTCTCAGAGTATTACACTCAGCTAATGTAGACATGATACCGGAAAATAATGTATACTGGGAGCGCGCCTCCCACGGCTGGCAGGGCCGATTTCTCTCATAGACTGTCCTGGAATGTTTCAACCGTGAACCGCCGTAAAGCAGGAAGTGTTGGGTTATTGTGCAACAGTGGAGACGGAGCATCAAAAGGCAGGCAGAGGGTTAACATCCTGCAGTCCGCTCCACATTAACTGGAAAGGAATGAAGTGTCAAGCATGTTTTCACCACAGCGAGACGGTCAAAACCCTACCCCCTCCTCCTCCCGCCAACCAGTCACCCCTCAAACCGTCTCCCCCACATCACCCACACGCCTCCCACTCCCAACAACCTCCCACAGCCATGACCAAATTATTTTCCAGCCTCCCGAGATTTGCCTTGCCAGACAAAAATCTGCAGCGCAGTCCTGATTCAGTGCTTGAGCACACTCAGCCTCCCTCGTCTCTGGATGCCTTTCTGCCACCACCAAGAAAATAGGTCTTCTTTTCCACCAACTTGGCCCCCGTTGAGATGTCTTTGTGTGTTTACTTGACTGGTGTAAATTGCTACCAGCCAAACAAGTTGCCTCTGTGTGTTTACTTTCTTAATTTGGACAATGACGTGTTCTCAAGCGCCATGTTTTGCAAGAATCAAACAAATCTGCCTAAATGCAGGTATGGCACTAATACAGATAATCTGGGTTGAAGGGGTTGAATGAAAGTATTGAATGAGCGACAGAGACAAGGAGAGGGAGGAAGCATGAGACAGAGAAAGAGGACGGACACTCAATGATTGAGAAAATAAGTGAAAAGGGGAGTAGAATGAGAGTGAGGAGAGACAGAACGAGGGAGGGAGAGAGAAAATAAGCCCCACCAGTGAGCAGGCCACACAGCCCTGCCAAACTGCTAGAAAAAAAAGCCCCCTCTGTTTTATTTATAGTGCGCTGTATCCATGGCAACCAGAGAGGTCAGGCAAGCTGGGCCTGCGCTTCACCCTGCTCTGGGGATTAGGATTTCACAGAGGTTCTCAGATGTGAGGAAGGTGGGCTAGAGCAGCTCGCTGCTCGCCAACGCAGTCCTCCTGCCTTTTGGTGAAGTCTGGGCCCTTCGAGGGAAGGGGGGGGGGCAGCAGAGAGTCATGGGAATACTGTGGGAACGGTGGTTTGTGGTGATGGGGCTTGGAGGAAAGGGACTAGCGAGGAGGGAAAACGCACGTTAGCAGTTGCATGCGGAAGCTGTTTTGATTAGGTACCTTCTGTCGCACGAAGGCTCATTGGACTTTATTCTAGGTTGGGTTTTTTCGTCTTTATTTCATATAGTTGAATTAAAAATGGGTCATGCAAGGTCATGGGAAACTTTCCATTTAGCATGATATGCTAAACTGTTATGCACATAAAATAAATGTTTCTAGTAATATATTAATATATAAATACAAGGTAATTAAATTGGCAGAGTGATGACAAAGAATAAAACTGTTACCTGAATTTTACCAAAGAATGTGAAAAAATGTGAAGTTTTATTCTTCACCGTGTTCTCACCAACACTTTCACATTGCCAAGCAGTTTCTAAGAATTGAGGCTAATTTACTCTCACGCCCCCTTTTTTTAAAAAAAAAAAATCTGGGCTTGTTATTTTCATCCCAAGAAAGACTCCTTCCAAAACAGCTAAGCCAGTTGGAATGAAGCATTGGGATGAGAGAAACAGAGTGAGGTAGGGCAAGAGCGAGGGAGTTAGAGAAGAGATGAGGGAAAAAAGCTGATTGCCCTCCAGGAAATGCATGGTGTGACTACAGCAGAGACCTCCAGATTCCTCCTGGGGCAGAGGACGTGCGTTGCTAGGAGATGGTTGTTGGGCTGGTGTTGCCATGCGTGGATGCTGTTTCCTGCCATGCACTGATGTGCAGAAGGACAACGATTCAATACTCTTTCAGGGAGCACGTGTGAAAGGACCTTAAGAACCGTGAAAAAAAAAAAAAAGTGGTCCATCATCACCATCATCATCATCAGGGACTAGTAATGAGTTCCCCTCTCTCTAGGAGGCACCCTTAGCACCTGAGTCACAGGACCAACAGAGCCAGCTTTTCCTCACTGGAGCTGTGACCAATCCAACATTCGTGGTCTCCAAGAATAGATGTCACAGTCAAATGATCATTGTAGCTGCATCGGAGGTGGTCGGTTCATCTTCCTTCAGAGCGTATGGTCTATTAGAGGAGCAGAGGACAAGGTGTTGAGGTGCAAAGGGAAGCAAGGTGTTCAAGGTGCTTTGGAACTGGCTAATGGCAATGGGCTTGGCTGCAAGAGACTGAGGCATGACAGAGGAAAAGCCAGACAGGACCGTGCAGCGCCAGTCATCAGCGGCTGATTTCGATGGTGCACAGTTGGGATTGGAGGGAAAGTTTTAAAAAAAAGTTTTGAAGCCCTGTGAAGAATGCAGCTCAATAGTACGCATGTCTTTCCATCAGCTCAACAGACAGACAAAGCAGGAATATCAGCGCTGAGTTCAGAGATCAGGGAATAGTGATCGCGCCAGATTACAGAAAAATGTTCCCACACATACCTGCGTATAAGTGTACACAAAGAGCGAGAGATAACACAGAGTGACAGATAAGGGAGTTGTTCATTCAATACAATAACCATTCAGGTGAGCGAAGACCTTGACACGTGAATGTGAACCGCTTTTAATATGTACAGTTTCGCACTTCGTTTGAAGATGAACTGAAATGACTTTTTGAATTATGTGTATTAATCTTGTTTTTATCGTTAATTTATGAATTCTGAGCTTTGAGTTGTCAAATCCATAGATCAAGGAAAAAGCGCCCCGTTAACACAATTCAATTATATTTTATGGCCCATCATATTGCGGTAACTCAAATGAAAATGAGCGGTGGCAATTTTTTTTTTCTCAACTGTCTCAGAGTGTACAAGTTTGTAATGTGATATCTGCGTTTCCTCTTTGTCTGATTTGGCTTTGCATTTCAGTGCATTCAAAACACACAACAAAATCAGATATTTTACAGTATACTAACATTAAATCTGAAATAGGCAAGCCAACACAGGAGTAGAATAGAGTGGATGATGAATATTTAAATATTTTTGAGTGTGAACAAAATCACGATTACCCCTATTTGTGTTTGGGCCTTATCAGTGATGTCAGGCTCCATTTAAAATGATATTGAAGTTGCGGCATAATTACTACAGTGTCCAGTGCATTGACACACTGAGGCTTCTATAGGGCGTGAAGCATGGCTTGTCTTATTTCTACAACAAGAGGCAGCCTGACTGTAGACTAATCTGCCTCTGCACCTTAGCGTAGCAATGCAGATACAACACAGTGTTTCTGTGAGCAACAAGATCATTATATAGGTTGTAATGATATCTACAGTCACCCAGGTTCACAGGAACTGAATTATAGTGCGCATTACTGCAAATAGAGTCTGGAGTATGCGTGCTGGAGTAAGTAGTAAGACAAGTCCTTCAACCTGCGCAACCAGGTTCAAGCTCCTCCATTGACTCACAGCCCACCTGCTCCAGGCTGCTGTTCTGCAGCCGACCCTGTAGTCTGACCTCTCCGGTGGAAGAGAATTTTACTCTAAAACCCTCCACAGTCATTTATTTATTTAAGAGGGTGATGTAGAAAAGAAATTGCCTTATAAAATGATATCACATAATTGCCCAGAGTACAAGTAATGCTCTGAAATACATTTCTACTTTGCTGGTTTTCAAAGACTCATTTCTTTAACACAACACCAGGCAGCTCGAGGAAGCTTTAACAAATGTTGCTTTTGGTGTTGTGAACAGCTGGTCGTGGGTATACAGTGGATGTTTATTCCTGGGAATAGTCTTCTCTGGTGCACAGGAACTGATACGTTACCAGAAGCAACAGCAGCACCGTGTTTGAAATCAATACGAGGAGACCTCAGCAGTTAGCATGAGCGCTTATAGCCACCTCGGCTGGACAAACGGACAAGAATGGAAATCTGCAGAAACTGAAATTTCATCAAAGTAAAAGACTTCAGATATTCTTTCAAAAGACAACCATCAGCGAGGACCCTGAAACATTTATTTAGCAGAGAAGAAGTAGTTTCCATGTTAGTCCATATACATTCAAAAATATAATTTAAGTGACGAGACAGAATGACAGCACATGAGAATGCTCAGAGGCATAAAGGGATGAAGCAGCGCTTTAGGGTCAGAGGGGCAACAAGGTGATGCAGATCCAATTTCTGAAATACACAAAAGGTCTTTTGTGCATTAAACCTTTCTGATAAGTGGAGCCCCTCACATCTACTCTTACTGAAAACACATAACTCTATAGAAGCAACCTGATACGAATACTGCGATTTAGCTGTGTTGGGCACCTCATTTCACCACAAGACACTTATTTATTTCTTTGTTTACTCAGACCACCTTCACTAAAGTACAAATTTTACTAGTTAAATTTATATTTAAATATTTGTGATCTCTGAGTTAAGTATTTGCTAAATTAATGAAGTCTGGTGTTAAGGAGTGTGTAGTGGATGAGTAATGTTGTCATATACTCATTGCTGGCTTTTTAATGCTGATTTGAATTGTTTGTTATTGTTCATAATTCATTAGA
>JAVQJZ010069164.1:0-10515 GCA_036025355.1 Leiopotherapon unicolor | reverse complement strand
AGAAATAATGAGACGTTATGAAGCTCGTCCACTGAACATAATGAGCCCACAGCATCACACACACCTGCTGATGGAAACTACCTGCAGATACACACACACACATCACGAGAGGAAACACTGATTTATCTCATTAATGGCATCTGAATACGTGAGGTGTCTCAACCACATCTGTTAACATGAGATTCAAGTAATTAATGTTGTGTTTTTGAGGTGTTGGTGCCTCAGAGATCACTTTGTGTTCATCTATAATTCACATTTGAGCCAACAGAAGTAGAAATGTGGCTCCATGAAATAAAGATATTCATCATTTGGTCATGTGGTGTCATGTGTCATCTGATTCACGTCATTTTCATCCTCATCAAACCTCTCAGTGAGTCCTCGTCTCTGCATTTGTTGTTTTTCTGCTCATTTAATCAGGTTTTGTCTTTAATTTCTCAGTTTTATTTAAAGTGTGTTTCTTCCCTTCGTACCTCGAAATGGACTTTCCTTCAAGATGAAATCTTTCTGGGACCTGATGATGAGTTCTGTGTCCTTTGGGAGCTAAAAAAGCCTCAAAGAAAAACAAGCTGGACATAACTTCCAATAAATTCCTGCAGTTTTTTCTTCTTCTTCGCTTAAAGCTGCAAAAATCCTCACAGTTAAAGCGACTCGAATCTCCGAAAGTGTTCAGGTCTGCAAAACGTCATTTCTTCATGTCGCCTGAGCAGAAACAGACAGAGAGAGACGATTTATTCTTTTTATTCACGTCTGTTTAATCCAGTTTATTCTGATCTTTCATCTGTGGGAAGAAACCTTCTGCATCGAGAAGATCAGAATTTAATTTTATATATTAAAGGATGTCGCTTTAACACTAAAAAAGTGAACTAAAAGCTGAAACCAGAAGTATTTTTATTGGATATAAATGTGAATAAATGTTTTTTTCTTTCTTCTGCATCACAGTTTTTTGTTTTATTATCTTTTGAATGAAAAAAATCTGATCTTCAGCCTCAGTCAGTGTCTTTAATTATCTTTAGAAATAAATATCCTACAGTTTTAATAAAACTTCTGTATTATACTCTTTATTTTTTATCTGCTTTCTTTGTGTTAATGAATATTACAGTCTGACCTAAGAAGACAAAAGATGAATAAAAGTGCAGTTTGATTTTTATTCTGGTGTTCCCATTGGTGCACACGTGTTTTAGCGCCCCCCTGTGGCCAATCAGCGTCCTCCAATCAGTCACACCTGAGGGGCGTTTGAACAGCAGCTGCAGCCTGCAGCGCCCCCCCGCGGACACACAGGGAGCTTTTTATTTAGGAGAGAAACCAAATAAAACACGCGAAGAAGAGTGTGTGTGTGTGTGTTATGTGCTTTGTTTGGGGGTCATCAGGTGCTCAGACCCCCCCTCAGTCTGTGTGGTGGTCTGTGATGGAGCAGGCCTGATCCCGGTCCCGGTCCTGGTCCCGGTCCCGGTCCCGGTCCTGCAGAGACCCGCATGAGTCGCTGCGGCTGAAGATGACCTGAATGCTGATTATCGACAAAGGAGGCGAGATGAGCCGTTTCCTGAGCGACCACATCACCTCCTCCTCCTCTTCCTCCTCCTCCTCTTCCTCCTCCATCACCTCCTCCCCCCCCCTCGCGGAGCAGAGACCCGCGCAGAGGCGCAGCCGAGGCGGCAGGGAGGCCCGAGAGGAGCCGGAGGAGGCTGCGGGACGCGGAGCCGCCGCAGGAGGAGCGCACATGATCTCTGCGGCCGCTGGAGGAGGAGGAGGAGGAAGAGGAGGAGGAAGAGGAGGCGACAGCGCGGAGGCGCCAAAAGCCCGGGAGGAGAGGAAGGGGGGCAAAAACGTGATCCGGGGCTGGAAGCGGGACCGGGACCCCGCCGCGGCTCTCCGGACGAGGAAGGAGAAGCCCGGTGATGGCTCGTCTCCTCCTCCCCTTCCTCCTCCTCCTCCTCCTCCTCATCCTCATCCTCCTCCTCCTCCCTCCGTCTTCCTCCCGCCCGAGCAGCATCACCCGAGCCGCGACGGCCCCGGACTGTGGGACTGCAGGATCATGGACAACAACAACAACAACAACAACAACATCAGCAGCAGCACCATCAGCACCAGCAGCAGCAGCTTCTGCGCATGCGCGGCTCCGGACGCTGCAGCGACGCTCCGCCGGCAGCTCGACGACTCTCCGGCGGCCAAGAAGCTCCGAGCGGCGGAGAAGGTGAGTTATTGTCTGCAGCAGGTGTGAAGCTGTGTGTGGGGTGTGTGTGTGTGTGTGTGTGTGTGTGTGTGTGTGTGTGTGTGGGGGGGGATGCATGAGAGGGAGGATGGTCTTTACATCCGGGGGGGGGGTGCAGGTGAGGAGGCCACAAAGGAGGCAGAGCAGGAGCTGCCACAGGATGTTTATTTCCTTTTGTTGGTGCCCCAGCTGGTGTCATTGTTCCCCTCCTGCCTGTCTGTCTGTGTGTCTGTCTGCCTGTCTGTCTGTCTGCCTGTGTGTCTGTCTGTGTGTCTGTCTGTCTGTCTGTCTGCCTGCTCAGGTTGCATTAGGATGGCTGCTGCTTTATTTTATTTATTTATTTCATGCATGTTGTTGCTGGAGGAGGGAGGCAGCAGCAGTGTGTGTGTGTGTGTGTGTGTGTGTGTGCGTGTGTGTCCTCCATCCTCACATTTCATCCTTGTGTTTTATTTTGTGTGTGTGCTGCAGAGAACAACTCTTTTTGCAACCTAAAGAGGCAAATGAACCTCCTTTTTCTGTTTTTTTTTTGCTTCCTTTGGTTGGGCCTGCACAGGCTTTGTTTGCTGGTTTCATCTAAAAACACAAATCAGGTGTCAGAAGCTTTTTAAAACCAGACAAACGCTGCAGGATGAGACACCAAGCTCCATTTTAAGGCCTGACGTAAAGATCACGGTGCCTAGAAATCCTCCTTTATTATGTATTTTGTGCTGGGGGGGGGGGGTTGTGTAAGTAAAAGGAGACAAAGATGGAGGATGGAGGGATGATGATGATGAGGTGAGGTGGGGAAGGAGATGTTTGATAGAGAGGGAGGAATTGGACGTGACAGCAGAGGATGCAGGGCTGACAGACAGAGAGAAAAAAAAGAAACAGATGGAGGATGTCCAGAAGGAGTTTTTTTTTTTGTGTGTGTGTGGGGGGGGGGGGGGTGTTTTTATTCGGCGGATGCAGGATTAGACGAGGCAGGAAAAAGCGAAGCGTCCTTCCCTGCTGCTGGCAGATGCTGCTGACAGGAGGAACGCTGGCCTGCCCGACTGCTTTGTTTATTTGTTGATCTGAAGGATTCCCATTCGGCGGTGAAACGCACACACACACACACACACACACACACACTCGCCCTGAGCTCTGTGCCGACTGTAATTCATTCCCTGTCAACAGTAATCTGGACTCCTCTCCAGAGTTTTAGTGTCCTGTGATGTTGTGGAGCAGCTCCGGAGGCTTGAAACACTTCAGAGCAAATTAATATTGACTTTAAGATGTTCAGATTGAAAAAATAATCATTTAAACGTCACCTGGAGACACGATCGATAATCAAACCTAATGCTGACGACAGGACGCCGATCTGAGCCTGCAGAGGACGAAACTTTGACATTTGTGTCTGATTTTCTTTTCCGTGTGTTGAAATGATTGTTCGTTAAAGTCCACGATCTCATTTTGAACACAGACACAGCTGAGTTTGACTTATTTAAGTCAATTAAATGTTTAGTCCTCAAAGTAAAATAAGGTTTCTGAAAGAGCAGATTAATGACAGCCTTTGTCTCTGACTTTTGTTTACGTTGCGTTTTCTCGAGTCTTTTAACCTCCGATTTTCTCTGAGAAACAAGCAGTTTGGTTTTCATCGACACTTCACAGTCAAACCTTTGAGTTTATTCTGATATTTGATCCTTTGAGTTGTAACTTTGCTCATTTTATTGTGTTTTGTTGCGCAGCTGCTTGTGTTGAGATATGAAACACTGCTGCAAAGTTAAAGCTGTTTTTATATTCTTTATAATGAAATATCACTTTGGTATCTTTAATACAACCAAGGACACGAAAGAATGAAACTCCAAGTTAAACGACATTTTAATGGGTTTAGAAAATGAAATAGTTCCTGAAAAATGTTCAGATGTTTTAAATGCATTTGAGCCAATGCACATTTTTTTTACTGAAACACTGAATACTTCAGGTTTATTTCAGTATTTTACATGTTGTTGCAGAGTTTGGCCACATTTTTCAGTCCTCTTGACGTCGAACGTTTCCTCAAATTCAGCTGAAATCATCAGTCATCACAAACACGCAGCCGTTTTATAAGATTTTTGACAGGTCAACATGTCTGCTGAGGTTTGTTGTTGACAGAAAAAGACTGAAATGATCGTTTGCTCGGTGAAAAGAGTCATTTTAAGTCAGGCGGATCAGTGATTGTTCCCTCCAGACATCAGCGTAAACATCTGATTGGTTGAAGGCGCCGCCCGTCACGCTGTCATCGTCGCTTCTGATTTTAAAACAGCAAAAAAACATGAAGGCCGAGACATCACATTTCTTTTCAGACGCTTCCTTCCTGCACGTACACATGAACTGAGCTGCTGTCGATTAAAGTTCAAAACGCGGCGAACGTCTGTCCTCATTTCACTTCTCGGTGTGAGGTTTTTAATTATAATTCAAATATTCTTCCATCAAACACTTTAACTGCGGCTTCAGAGCTGCTGGGAGACTGAATCGACTCAAATCAGGAGCAGAATGTGAGATTTAATGACGCCTTTTGTTCAAAGTGAATCAAAATGGAAGCGAGTGTGGAAGCAGCGAAAAGAAGGAAAAGCTGGATTTCATAACCAGAAATACATTTCATGATTCGTCCAGTAGCCGCTGAGATCATTTCCTCATTAAAACCACGACTGCTGAGCTCACGGTGGCGCTGCAGGAAAAATCAGACGATATCAGTCAGTCTGTGATTTCTGAGCGTTTCTCGGCTCTCCGTCCGATGGTTGTTGAGATGTTTCAGTCTGGACTGACTGACTGACATTTACGTCTCTCGCCGCCTTCGTGGATAAAAATAAACTCTTAGATCTTTTTTTTTTTTTTTCCATAACGGCTGGAACGATCAAGCCAGCGTTTAAAAATGTGATCCGGCCGCTGGAGCTCAGGCCGCCGTCTGAATGACAATAAGATGCTGGAGTTTGTGTGTGAATGACAGCGGCTGCTCTGCGCTCACTTCCTGTCTGTCAGCCGACAGACGCGTCGCTTTTATTGGTGGATCTTCAGCTGCGATCAGCCTGCAGAAGCGTTAACATCCTTTGTGCCCGAGACGTCGAAGCATCGTCCCGTTTACCTGCTCAGATGCGGTTTCCATGGCGACGTTGACAGTGTTTGGTTTGAGCTGCGATCGGGGTGTGATGCCGCATGTGAACGTCTGATCCTGAAGGACGGGGAGGAGGTGCATGCTGGGAAACAAGCAAGACTGGAGGGAAAAAACTCAGCATTTATGTTGTTGTGATGTTCAGTCATTGTGCAGAAAATATTCTTTCATAATCACACAGGAAAAGAGATTTTTTTAGTTTTAACAACGTCACAGACCTTCAGCTGTATGCTAAAGAATATGAGAGCAGAAGAGGTGATAAAAAATGAGAAATTATCACTGTTTATCCAAATTACTCTTGAATATATTCATTTAACATCATCATCATTAAGACAACATTAAAAGAAATGTGTTTAATGTTCAAAAAAAACATTACAATCTCATTAATTGAATCCATTCAGACGTGCTGTTTGTTAATCAGCCTGATCGGTGAATCTTCTGCGGCCTCGCTCTCTGTGCACTTTGTGATATAATCCAAAGACGACGCATAGCAGGTTATTAAAGTGATTTTATTTTCTGAGCTTGCATCAGTGAGCCACAGTCACGTCAGGGAACAACAGCCCGGAGCGAAGCTTCCTGCGCGCTGATGTAACCCCGTTTTTTCATTAAACATTTTGAGGATTTACAGCCAACGGCCAAAAGCTTCCCTCAATTTCACAGCTGAGAAAAAATCTTTTAATCACTCTATCTTTATTTTTTTATTATTTCAAGTCGAAATATCAGAATCGAACGAGTGAAAACATTAAAAACAGTCTTTATGCAGCAAATACAAAATTCCTGTTTTTCTTTAAAAGTCGGGTTTAACGTGTGGATTTGATGTTCAGATGGAGCTTCAGCAGCTGAGGTGATACTTTAAACACAGATTTTCATTTTGTCGCTTTGCCTCAAACCAGCAGCTTGTAAAAGATGAAACTGGAGAGCAGCTGTGCAGGTTTAATGCGCCTCGCTCGTGTTCACCAGCGTTTCTCTTATCAGGGTGTTAATGAGGCTAAAAACGGTAAGAAGTGTTCATCTTAATTCAGTGGATTATTACAGCCTGACAAGGGAGATTTTTCATCTGATAAATTCATTAAATGCATCTAACTGGTCACTAAAATTAGTAAATAATTAACCAAATGAATTTAAATGACATGAAAATCTGCAAATGTTCAGAGAGAAATGAAATGTAATCACAGCTTTAATGTTTTTTCAGCGTCTGACTGTTAGTTAGTGTTTTGACAGTCGGCGTGTCATCATCAGAAAAAAGGTCAGCGGGATTCAAACAGGCGTCGCACGAGTCCGGTTTGAACCTGAGGCCGATCGCAATCAGCACTTTGATGTTGTTTTGAGCTTTGAGTCAGACAGTTATCTAACAGCCGGCCGGTCGGACGTCTCCACAAAACACAGAGCTCGATTTCTAAAGGCACAAAATGTCCCCCAACGCTGCGTGTGGATTTCTAAACAGGGGATGTGACTTTCTTTACATTTACAGCTGGCTCGTGTCCGCCTCGATTTTACAGAGGCAGCGCTGATTTAAAGGGTTTGTGCATCTCTGTGTGAAACGGCGTTCAGATCAGACCAAAGCTGCGTTCAAGCACACAAACGTGCAGCAGGTGTGTCTGAAAAATAAACCTCAGCTCTCATTTTAAAGCAACGTGACGTCATGCAATGTGTAGTGTGTGAGACTAACGTAGAAAATAAACTGGTTCAGGTTAGGTTGATGTTGAGAGGAGCACATATTATCAGCTTTAAATGAACGTCCAACACTTCACTCACCTTTCCGCTCCGTTTGGGGCTCCACCACCTCTTGATGGAAATATTTGGCTCTTCAGCTGCTAAATGATCCACGTTCTTCAGCAGCTGCTCTCTCACTGCATCTGTCTGCTGCTTGTTGGTGCTGAGCAGGTGATGAACTGTTTTATCAGAGCTGAAATCTGCAGCTGCTGTAAACACTGAAACTGAACCAGACAGTAAAACGTGCTGCAAAAACAGACGTGGGAGCTAAAAAAAAGATTTTCAGACGCGGTGAGATTTGCTGTTAATTTGATTGAAACCTTTTGTTAGTGTTAATAAACTGATTAGTTGAGCTCAAAGATAAAGTATAGAAAACAACTGGGCTACATATTTAGTCTTTTCGTTGCTGACAGTAATATTATAGATGTCACATAAACTCTCTGCTCTTCATCATCTTGACATCCAAGATTTGAAATTGAATTTGAAGTTTACAGAACTTGAAGTTTCCAACTTATTTCAAAGGAAGCGTCTTCTCAGAGGGTTTGAGTTTGAGATCTCTGATGCAACATGAGGTTATTCAGCTTTACAGTCCAACTCACATGTGAGCAAACAGGAAGTCGTGATCGTTCCTTATTCGCCATTTTCCATCCCTGAAGACAGATTTCTGATATTTTACCTTTCTGGAAAATATTTTGAATAATTTATTTTATTCCTGCTTCCTCTCACTGATGAAATAAAATCACAAAAGCAAACTTAGTGTGAAATCCATCTTAAATTTCTGTTACAGCTCGGTCTGCTCTGGTTTTAGTTTTTCTTTGGTCTTGGCTCCCCTGCTCTGTGATTGACGGGAAGTCAGACCGGCTGAAGGCAGACGAGTCCCCCCGGTGAATCTGAGAAAAATCTGAAGCTTCAGAAGTTTTCAAAACGAACAGGTGACCTTGAAAGTCCTTTTTTTTTTCTTTAACACCTACATTCATCAGTATGCTTCAGCCCCTCTCTGCGTCCTCAGGAAAAACTCTGTGATGGAGATCTGCAGCTGTAAATTTGAATTATCTCACTCCTGCAAAACTTCATCCACAAAAACAAGATGATGTTGATTGTTTCGATAAAAGAGACCTTTAAAGACAAGATGTTGATGCAACGTGAAGATCAGTAGGTTGGCTGAGTTTCTACATATTGAAGTAATCCCAGTGTCTCATACATTAGAGGAACATCCTGCAGACAGTTTATTTTTTTATATCATATTAACGTTGATTTTTATTCGTACTTGTGTTCACATTCTGCACTTTGCATGATCAAGCTTTAATTTGCCAAAACCAACCACAAACTTCAGCTCTTTCTGTTGTTTCCTTCCTCCCTTTTTCATCCTGTGTCTGTAATTTTATAAAGTACAATTATTTTGCTCGAGTTAAAACATTTTCTGCTCTCGTCTTGGGCTCAGTTTCCGCCTCCCCGATTAGATTTGCATCGATCGGTGCCCGTCTGTCTGTCTGTCTTTGACTTTGCTGGAAAATGCAGCACTTCAGAAATTCACATTGCTTCTGTCTGAACACATATTTAGTTTGTCTTGTCCGGAGTCTCTTCATAAGATGAGCTGGTTCGTCTGCAAGATGTTTGTCGAAGGTGACGATTCACCTGTTAAACGCACTGAAAACACACAGACGCCCCTCTGAATGTTTCATCATCACGTTGGACTGATTTGTGGCACGTTGTTTGGTCCATCCTGCAGTTGTGTTGAGGCTTTGCAAATGTAGGAAGTGTTTCAGCATGTGAGGTGAAACCGTCATTTTGCACATCTTTGTGCAGCCGTCAGTGATGTCACAGCGGGCAGTTCGCCTTCGTTTGATGGTTGTCAACACAAATTAGTGAAACGCCGTCACGCGGCAGATTTCTTCCCTCTGATTCTTCACGTTAACTCTGTGCAGCTTTGACATTTTGTGATTTATTTTCTTTAACTCAGATAGTTGAACGATGCTAAAAGCAAATCTTTTCTTTAAGTGATTCAGATGTTTAAACAGAGGAACAAATGTTGTATCATAAATATTAAAAAAAAGCAACGAGAAGGTTTGTGATTCATTAAATGTGTTTGTATTTAGATTTATTACATAAGTGGGCTGAAGCTGAGAGGAAGCTCGTCGAATAAGCGACACCGCCGACAGTTTCGTTGGTTTCGTGTGTTTTCAGAGCAGCTCATGTGGAGGCCGGACTGAGAGTCCTTTAGGTATCAAAGTGTCGATGCCAGCTCGTGTGAAAGGGCCTCGTGGTTCGAAGCTACGCCCACGCGCTCTGCAGGCTGCCAGGGTTCGTCCTCTGCATTCATTCAGCTCAGCCTCCGCCGCTAAAGGAGAGTCTGAAATAAAGAAAATGCATCACATCACCTCCCAGCGTCTGTCATTACCTCGTCAGATTCACCTCATATCCTCTCCTCTCCTTCCCTTTCATATTTTATTGAGCTGCTTCCCTAACATTTCGTTCCTTTGTACACACAGGGGGGATCTACTTCTTCTGCTCAGGCAGCGAGTGTCTCTCATCTGAAAGCAGATAAAAGATTCTTTCATCTCGATCGATCCGTGCGGAGCAGAAATGAATGAGGAATCAATGAATGGGGAAGTTGAGTCCAAGTCTGGGATGTTTTGGAGTTTTGTTTAATAGCTGCAGTTTTTGAACATTTGATGTGTTGTTTAAGCGTTTGTCACAGCATGAAAGAGGTTTTGCACATTTTCTCAGCTCTGTTGAACACTTTTAATGCCTCCTTCACAGATTCTGTTGAGTTGATGGACGTTGTTAAAGGTGCAGATGGGTTACGAGTGTGTGTAAAACACGACTCCACGTTTGAGTTTTACGATTAACCACAAACTGTGAAGCTGCTTTTTCTTATCGATGCTCTCGACTGTGGTTTGCACACTTTGAAAAGACTCATGAGGAATCTCTAAAATAAACTTGTAATCCTCTTTGAGAGGTTGAGCTTCGTTTTTCATTCACCAGTTTGGCTGTTTTACCTTTTTTTATTCGTGCAGCTGACTGAAACCCGGCGAGTCCTTCTAGTTTTTCCTGTCGTCTGTGTGTGGTTAAGAAGCAGATTTATAAAGCGGCAGGATGCATCCAAATCCAACTGAAACATTTTCATTTTGCACTGAAGCGTTTTTTTTGCATCAGTTTGGTAAATTTCCATCTGATCACATCTTTTTTTTAAAGCCTAAAGCACCCAAACAAACAGGATTTACGGCCGAATCAGTCGGCTGAAAGAGGCTCAAAGCTGCAGAGTTGATGCTGATTCTCAGTGGGTTCAGTATTAGAAACAACAAAAAGACTTCTCGGTGGACTTTTAATGGATTTTTCTCTCCACTCATCTCAATTACTGGCTGTTATCTGGACGTCATTTGAATCTGAATGTCTTTTATAAGAAAACAAAACCTTTTAACCTGGTACACCCATTTTGTTCGATATTTTCTTTCATTTTTGTGACATTTATTTCCACGTTCGT
>JAVQJZ010069085.1:0-11092 GCA_036025355.1 Leiopotherapon unicolor | reverse complement strand
CAATCATCTATTTTATTGTGCTATGAGACTTCTGCATCATGAGCACTTTTACCTTTCGTACTTGTAAAATAAGTCTATTTTAAAATGAATGCTTATGTTGTTCTACCAAAGTAAAACTTTAAATGCACCACTGGTATCTTGTATTTTCACTCTGTGTTCTGAACACACCTTCCACCTCACAAGATAATAACATAAAATGCACGTATGTGTGACACTTTAGGCACAACCAGCTACGTGTGAAGATGAACGCTTAAATGGATGTTGTGATGGACACACTGAGGTCCAAACACTCTGATTAATATTCGGGGGCGACTCGGTGAAGGTCGACGTGACGCATATTAAACACTTGAAAGGCTCGACTCCTCTGCTGCAGGCGGCTGTCTGACCGGCCTCTGTTTGTCCTGGCATGGTTGGCAGAGAGCTTTTAAATCCTGCCACCAAATCAGGGATGAAGCGGCAGGACAGGACGACTTAATTACCACTGACCACGTCTGTCCTCTTGATTGTTTTATAAAAATATGAGGCACATTTTTTAAAAAACTGCACGTGTTGGTGTGTTTTTGGGGCAATGAACAGAGACTGACTGTATCCTCAACATGACAAAAACATGCAGGTTAGTCTCATTTTATCAGTGAGTGCGATTGCTGTTGACTAGAAACTACATGATTAAATGACAGAATATTTTGGCAGCTCATGGAAGAGCAATTAAGCAAATAAAGAAAAAATAAAAGCACAAATAGTCTAAAGTCTTACAGGACTTTATGTATACATGTTCTTCAGTATTTGTCTTGTTTTCAACATGAAAAGTGTAAAACCAACAATTTCTCCATTCAACTCAGTGCTTGTTGATCCATTTCCAAATGATTAACATAATGATATCCAGTGATTTCAGTAAAATAAAAAAAAGACACCTCTCCTCAAACAGGAATGAAATGTGCATTTGTTGGGGACTATTTTCAGCTGCGGATTAATCCACACCTCGTGCTCTATGCAGGTTGCATCGAGTCAAAATAAACAGTCGTGATGATGAAGGAAGACGTCGGCTGCTGCGACAGTGTGCTCCATGGCGAGGATCCAAACTCGTAAATCATTAGCGAGCTTTATGAAAAAGGCGCCTCTTTTCATTCTTCAGCGGGCGCGACCACTCGTACGTTCATTCACGACGACAGAGACATACCAATTATTCGAATGTGTTTGACATTTACAGTGTTTTCCGAGAGAGCAGCTAATTAGCTGGATGAAATGATGAATTATTGATGTGTGGATATCTGTGCCATTAGGGAATTTGTCTCGATGTGACACATCTGAGTGGGACGGATAATAAGGCTGCACGTTTAATCCGTGAAGCCATTTCACAGGTTATTTTTCTCATGTTGTGTTTGTCGAACCTCCATTTTGTGTTTTTATGGTGTCATGTAAGCCTTTTCCCAATTTCCCCACCGAGATCATTAAAATCTCATCTTATGTTATTGCTCGAAGACACACACAGACCTGAGTGGGGCTCAAGGCAGCTATTCACGTGCGTTTTATGATTTCAAAAATCGACAGGTGCTCGAAAAACAGACGCAGACAATCACATGAAATTGTGTTCCTGAGTATGCGCCCCGTCTGCTGGAAGACACTTTGGTTAAAGGCTGATTTTCTCCACGTGGGAGAGGCGAGGTTTGGACCCAGCAGCAGTCGTAACCCTGCGTTTCCTCGGGTGTTTGAGGCGGCGAGGTGTGAGATCTACTTACCGAACCAAGCTGAGAGAGGCTGCAGGATGGACTTAATCTGATCAACACTAACACACACCTCCATCTCTTTCATTGTAGACACACACACTGTACAGATCAGAGCTTTCAGAACAGAAGATCTCCACCTGATTTTAAGACCACAAAACCTTAAGCCTTAAAAGACGAGACCAAGTTCTTCATATCGCAGCTCACAACTTCCCAAAACACGCTGCTCTGTTTTAAAAACCTCTTGAAGGTGTCGACTTTCCTTCACAATGAACTTTCAGTCGTCTTTGACCTCTTAACGTGCACTTTCTTCCCTTTAATTCCCCTTTAAGATCGAAGAGTCGTGTCTTCATCTTCACAGAAGCTCTGCAATTTTCACAACGAGCGCAGAGACAGAAGAGATTCACAAGAGTCTGCTTCACATCTGAGTTTGAGGCAAGAATCTCATGTTGCATTGTGGGTGATGTAGACGCCAGGTTTTTATTTATTTTTTAAATTGACATCCTGTCATATAATTTCATATTGTGATAAATGATGCACCTGTGTAAATCCCTGGAAATCATTTGAAGGGCCAAAACAACAAGTTAACGGGATGTCGTGGTTGCATGTGTTGAATTTAATTTAAGGCACAAAAATACATGAAAGAATACTTATACAAAAGCTAACAAAGAGGATTTTGCTGTTTTTGTATGTTCTTCATTCATTCACACACAAATACACTGAAACAAAGAAATATCTGAACTGAAATAAAATGTGTGCAGGAAGGCCTGTAAACACAACACTGGTATTTTCTTTTTATCAGCTGTGTGTGTGTGTGTGTGTGTGTGTGTATGTGTGTGTGTGTGTGTGTGTGTTTGCATGTAGACTGAGAGGTCTGGAAATAATTAAGATAAGGGCTGGAGGGGAGGGTGAAGGGGGAGGACGGGGAGGCTGACAGACATGCATCTCCTGGCTATTTTTAGCTGAGTGAGGTATTCACAGGCAGGTCGATTCCTCCGCTGCTGCAGAGGTTAGTGTGTCGTCCCCCCCCACCTCTGTGCAGATCAAAGTAATGTTCCTGAGACTCTTTGATTCATTTTCCACTAAACCAAACGTAGGAAACAGACTTTACAAAGAACCGTGGAACAGGAACGGAAAAACAAAATGTCCTCGCCGCCTCTTTGATGATGTCAGACCATCAGAGAGCAGCACCGTCTCACCGGTGTCTGTAGAAGATGTAGTAATACCAGCAGTATCTAATGATATTAATATATCTGTAGTAGTTTTAGTTGTGGAAATGTGACTATTTGTAGCATCACAAAATGAGGCCATGGCAGTAAAAGTAGTAGTAGTAGTAGGATCGGTGCCACTCACAGAAGTGATCCTCATCATATCGTCCATCTGAAGTGGAGCGTGTGCAAGTGTAACGGTGCTTATGTTCATTTATTTCTATTTCCATTTAAAATCTGACTTAAATGTAAAGCAGAGTCCAGATATTTGACCTTTGAAATACACAAATGCAATAAATCAGTCTGCATGTAATGAATATTATACATCTTTGGCGTATTTTATCTAAAGATGAAAGCTGAGGCTGAATACATGACATTTTCAGCGTATAGAAAATCCTTCTACGGGGCAGACACTTGTAATAATACTTTTATAATTACTGGCTTCACTCGAGGGGCCTAATATTCTCATTTCCAATTAAAAAAAACATAATATTCATATAATATTATGGGCCCTGCTGGGTCTCTTCTCTTGCACGTTACAACAACAACGGAGCCTCAAGCTGCTTCTCTGAATATCGACACAGTAAAACGTTCAGCCTCGCTCCTGACGTGATGCACCTGCTGTCCATCACCGTAACGCTCCTTCTTTTTGACATTTGACCAGATTGCAGGTATTGTAACGCAGCACTTCAGTCCAATGTGGAGCTCAGCAAAGCAGCTCTGTTTTGAGGCGCCCCGAGGCATCGTAACCAGCACGTTGTAAAGACAGACGACTCCACCTCAGCGGCATTAAAACTGCAGAGAGGACTGCGTTAAAGAAACAGAGAGACAGAGGCAGTGACAGGCTGCAGTTATAATGAAGAGACAGATGAAGGAAGGTAAAACTTTTCGACAAACTCCAGCTCCAGGCCCAAATCCACGCAGGCTGCAGTCTGATGTTTGAGGAGTGTCTTCCTCCCTTCCAGGCAGACAATAGTTTCCTTTTCAGCAGATCTATGGTAGGAAAATCTCTGCAGAAACATAAAAACAACGCAGCCTTTCTATCCTCGGCTCGGCTGCATCGTTGTTCTCTGCAGTTCAGACTTCAAAACACACGCTGCTTTGAAAGAAACTCAAAGAAACTGCGATAGATTAAGATAACCCAAAAATTTGAAAGTATCTACCGACATAATTGGCTCTCTGAAAAGAAGGAAAAACACCTAAAAAAAAAAGCAAATGTAGTAAATGTGTGAAAAGAAGCAATAGAAATATAGTTCACGTTTGGAATCGAAGATAAAGATTTTAATCACATAACTTTTCTTACACCTGGATAACTAAACAACTTGGAGAGTCCGATGGGTTAAAGTGGGCCTGAGCTTGTTGTTGACTTTCACCTTCACTGCGATTATTCTCTTATCATAGTTTTTAATGACATGCATGTATGTTTGTTGTTTCAGTATTGTCATGTAGAGTCATGTCTGATATAATCTCATGTATTTCCAAATAAATACCACTCGCTTCAGACAAATGTCCATCTGATATGTTTTAAATGTCATTCTGGGGGTTGAATAAAGTTTCTGAAGTTGGAGAGGTTAAAGGTGTTGGAGGATGAAGGATGTGACGTTTGTGTCAGAATGAGGTAAAGAGAAATGCAGTGAATTAAAAATCCAGAGGAAAGGAGGGAAAAGATTTCTGATTTCCCAGTAAAAACATTCGTCTGCAGCCACACACTCACCTGGGAGCTGCAGGAAACTGGGAACGGTTCACATCAAGACACCAGCCAACAGCCTGGGGAATACAGCGCAGGAAACACGAAACCCAAGCCCTTCCTCTCCACCTCAGAGTGTGTGTGTGTGTGTGTGTGTGTGTGTGGGAGGGAGATCATATCATATCACGCTCACATGACTGTGTGTGTGTGAATTTATCTAACTGTACAGATGTGCGGCAGTGCAGAGCTGATAAACATTAACGTCTTCCTCATTAAATGGATGTGCACGGTACAGTAGGTGCATCTTTGTACACTTATAAACCAATACAGAGAGAGAAAAACAAAAGGTGCATGATTAAAGAAAAATGATGGCCAGAAGTTAAGACTGGAACTCATTTTCAAATCAATCAATCAAAATTATACGTCATTGATCTACACCTTTAACATGTCATGTGACCAATAAATCATTTGTTCTTCATCTCATCGGTGGAATCAGTGCTACTCCTCTGTAAATAAGATCTCTGCAGCTCTTTTACTTCATGTTGTCTGATACAATGCTCAAGGTAATATTCACTGAAGGGAAGTCAAAGCGTTAAATTGTCCCCAATTTTCACTCTAATTTCAAAAATATCTTTGTTTCATTGGTGGCCACATGGGCACGTTGCTGCAATGCAATACAGGGGAATAAATAATTAGGTTATAGCTGTAAGTAATGAAATACAAAGCTGCATTTATTATAGCAGTCATTTGATGCTTTAACCTGTTCTTTGTGTAGACTGTATCTACACATAGAGGTAGACTTAAAGAAGCTATCATCAGTATTTTTATATTACTGAACTCAAATGACTATGTGCATGTAAAAATTGGTCATTTATGGTGATGAGCTCACAATGAATTACAACCACATTCACCACAACTTCACTGTTTTGGTTCATTTTCGCTGCTCTCGTGGTGTTTTCTGTCACATCAGGCAGCTTTTTTAAATGAAAAAGCACCAAAAAGCCACTGTGCAGTACAGCCTCAGCAGCAAACACAGTTAGCGAACTCAAATAAATGATACTGCTTCATGTCTGCTGGATGGGTGGGTTAGAAACTTTGCCAACAAGTTCACCAGATTAAATGAAAAGATATCGGTTTGTGTTCCTGCTGCCCCCAAGTGGCCAAAAATTTTTAACGTAGCTTTCAAGTATTTAATTTCGGAGAAAGTGTGTGTTCCTGTTCCTTTCAACAATTATTAGATAATTATCAATCTCTGTAATAAACCAGTTAAGATTTTTCTCACCAGGTGTTTCGTTCATGCTGCTCAATAAATACATGAAATCCGACGAGTGTATTCGGTCCTTTTTTCCATCAGTTGCTGGTTACCTCACCTCTTCTTTCTTTTCATGCGGGTTTCAAAAAGTTTTCATGTGGCCATAAATGTGTGTAAAACCAATTAATCCTTCACATCGAGTAAAATCACGACAATCACCGGTGTGGAGCGGTGAGGTTTTCACCTTACGACAGCGGTGTGTGTGTGTGTGTGTGTGTGTGTGTGTGTGTGTGTGTGAGCTGCAGGTATGACATGCCTGTTGGAAAGAAAAACAGAGACATGTGGCTTTAATGTGGAGCAGGCCTCGAGCAGGGACCTCCATGCAGCCTGGAGACCTTGAAAACACACCTCGGGATGGAAAGCAGCATGGCACACACACACACACACACACACACACACACACACACACACACACACACACACATACACACACACACACATTCCTCCAGCCAGATATCTCAAGTATGCGCTGCGGTTTGACTTCAGCTCTTACCTGCAAGAAGTTAAGAAACACTGTTGAAAGCGTGCAGGTTTATTCATGATTTCTACATGTTTCATCCTCTTTTCTTGAGTAGATCAGAGCCAGGTTAGTTTTTTTTTTTCATCAAACTTTTAGGGACAGAAAATCAGACAATAAAGAGAATAAAAGATGCAAATAAAGATATTCATGTGCAAACTTTAACACTTTAAAAGCAGGGAATTATTTCCAACTGCTGTGTGATGTGTTGGTTGTTTATCTACTGAGGAAACTCTTGCATGTAAGAGGCTTGTGAGAAATGCTTGTTCCCCCCCTTCTCAAGAGAGACGCTGCAGTTTTTCCCGTCAGATCAAAGCAGCCGAGGCTCAGTTTTTAAGATGCGACAGGGCCGGGTGGATGTCTGCGCTATGAAACATACATGACAGGATTACAAGAGAAAGTTCCTGCTTGAATATAAAGAGATCCTGATGAATGCGGGGGTTTAAAAAAAAGTTTTATATATGAGGAGATAAATTGATAATGTTTCATTTAATTTCAGTACAGTCAGATGAGCTCAAGACTCCTCTGACCTGAAGCAGGATTCATTTCTAGACTAAAAATTATGTTATCAAGCCTTTAAGCTCTAGAAAATCATCACTTTGTGCATATTTCTGTCCTGGTTTGTGGATGCCCATTTTCTGCAAAAACAAAGCAAAGATCCATGTTTGTTCCTTTTAAATTTGTCTTTCTATTTGGACAAGTTAGCAGACTTTACACCATGTACAGTGTGTGACAGCAGGAGAGTCCGTAGTCTGCAGACAGATATGAAATCATGTGCAGACAAAGCAGATCTAGAATGAGAAGAAGTTGAGAGGGACGTGTCCTTTTTCACGTCCAGTCGATTGTCTGCTCTCAGAGACTGGGAGGAGTTTAGGATGCCATCAGAGTAAGGTCACTGTGACCGCAGGTGAGCGTGGATTAGATCGCTTGTATAAGATTAACGACCAGCGTTTAACTTTTACAGCATCCACTCAGTCTTACCTCTGAAACTGTCTTTTCTTTCTTGCATGGAAAAGTCTTCAAAACGATTACAGTGCAACTGAAATTAACCTGTTTTGTGGAAAATAGTTTCTTTCTTTGTTATTTCTAGTTCATAAATGTATCCTCGGTGAGTTGTGCAGCCATGAATCACGCTGCTGAACTGTTTACACTTGGACAAATGTAAAGTTTTACTTTTGAACCTTCTGCCCGACAGGAAGTTTGATCAACTGAGTCATGTGTTTAACTGGTTTGGTAGGTGTGTTTGAGCTCCTCTGTTCCCTCTGGTTACCCATAACACCCCTGGCTTACCCACCGAGACATTCACGTGCCTCTTTGCAGAACTAAATCAAAGCTTTAGATTTAGTTTCGCTCTTTTGTAAACGTGCATCTGGCGAGGTTCAGGTGTAAAAAGTGCTCCTGATAATCTCATTCAGCAGGTGACCAGCAACCGAATATCTGTAATAAACTGCACAGTTTCTCATATTAGTAAATGTGAGTGACAGTAAATGTTTGTTTCTTTATCTCATCTAATATGGACAGCTAAACTAGTGGGTTACATAAATACTTTTACTTGCCAAGTGTTCATAAGTGCAATTCTGTGTACTTTGATTTTCTTGAATATCTCATTTTATGCTACTTTATACTGTCTTTTACGAGGCAGCATTTCAGGAAGCAACATGATCAATTTCACTCAGTATATTGGGGCAGCTGGAGTCACTACATGCTTTGCTTTTTTAGGATTTTATACACAAAACATGATGATGTATGATTTATGAGTTCACATGAGTGTAAGAAAATGCAAAAACTACCAGCCTAGTAAATATTATTTTGAAAGAGGATACATGCCAATATACTCAGGTATCATCAGCACAGGTAAATGTTTGTGAAAGTCTCTCTGAGTTCAGCTCTCAGTACCTTTTCTTCTGCCTAAAAGCTCTGTGGTTTGGAGTTTAGTTTCACTCCTGTGTTCCTGTTTGTGCTGTCAGATTTCAGCCGTATTTCACTGTTGGCTGATCACCGTGTGAAGGTGCTGCTGGTGCGAACTGAAGCTTTCCTCCTGTTGCTGCTTCACATTAAAAGCTTTCTACTGATGAAACTGTGAGATGCTTTTATTTTGAAGATGTTTGAAGGACTGCAGTGTGTAATCACAAAGTTAATGGAGCGTCGTAAGTGGTGCTAATGTCTAATCATCCAAATATGTACTCAACACAGCACATCTTAGGGCGACTGCCTCCCCTAAGACAATCTGTATTTTTACTTAAGAAAGTATTTTGCAGTGGAGAACATGCAGAGCAGAAAACAAGACAGATAAATCTGTCTGTCTTTCTTCCTACATCCATCTCCTGCCATTTTTTTCAGTTTATCTGTCCATTATTTGCACATATGAAATGATCCACTCGACCTCCGGGATGTTGGCAGGGTATTTTTTTGCAGCTGCAAATTCAACAAAAAAAAAATACGATTGGCTGTTCTCAAAAACCTCCACACTGCTGCTGCTACCTGACAGGAGGAGAGAAAGTCCCAGCGGTGCTCTGGTTTCTTTCTCAACAGTCGAATCTTTTCTTTGCTGGGAACGCTCCACGCCAGGTGAACACAGAAACTCACATGTGTTTAAGTCATCCTCTGACCTAATGTAGGTGTAAAGTTTCCCCCCTGTTAGAGGCAAACACACACACACACACACACACACAGGGTGAAGATTTCGGCCTGTCCAGCTGGAGACTATTAGTGTTTCTCCAGCCCACAGGAAGTCAGCCATCATTTCAGGCTGACAGGTACATGGAAGGATCTCACCGGCTCTGCGCTCTGCTGTTCTGTTCAGACGGCGGCTCTGTAATTCTTTACAGCATCCTGGCACTCGCTCTGATCATCTGGGCGATCAGCTGAAGGGAAACAGCTTGCTTTATGCAGCCGTGTTCGACAAGACGAGAGGCAACAGATTTTTTTAGATATATATATATACCTGTATTTATCCTGGCAGTACACGCCGACGATCGCCGTACTCCACATTCTCAGACGTGACTGTAAAACATCATCTTCTTCTGTCCAGCCGCTGAAGCAGCTGGGGGTCAGAACATCACTTTTCCACACGTCGTTCGAACGCGGTGATTTGATTTGTCCGAAGACGTCGTAAATTAAGGCTAAAGATGGATGGGAAACTCAGAGCGGAGTACTTTTGTGAAGCAGGGACAAAAAAACATCAGACGCTTGTGAACATCAGACCAAACTTCAGCATTGGAGCAGCCAGAAGGAGGAGAGAGAGAAAGATGGAGAACGACACATCTCACAGCACAGACTCGAACTCGCATCCCCAAACACTCTACAACATCTTGTTAAAGTTAAAGACTGAAGCAGCTCCACAAAATTGGACAGATTGCAGTGAAACATTCATGATTCTCTGACGATCAATCATGTTGGGTTTTGGCAGCTCTCTTGAAGTTGACATTGGCGGTTTTGAGTAAAATGTCTCAACAACATTTGACATTTGGTATCCACATTTATAAATATCCTTTAAGTATTAAAGTAAATGTGTAATGTAAATGTAAAAAGTATATTTACTTGTAATTGAGTAGATGTGCAGTACCTGAGTAAACGTATGTAGCTACTTTCCACCACTGCAATTATCCAATTTCATGCCAAGACTGAACTGAATTAGATTTGCTGAATTTGGCTGAACTGACATGAAAAGATGGAGAAAGACACGCTTTGAAAAAGTGTGTGTGTGTGCATGTGTGTGTGTGTGTGTCAAACAGTGCTTCAAATGTGCAGTTGCGCTCGCTGCACTGGGCCGACAAACTTCCAGCATCCTTACAAACATCTGACGCCACAGATGGCTGAAAGAAACAGCTGGTGAGCACAGCACTGCCTCACACACACACACACTCACACACACTCAGCATCCCTCTTCAGGAGGTCACGGCTGTCTCTTTGTATTAATTTGCCGGAAAATGCCAGTGCAGCCCGTCGACGCTGAGGCAGAAGAAGAAGAGGAGGGCAGCGAGCGCAGCAGGTTGCTCACCTCATTACAGTATGCTAATGAGAAACCAAACCATTTACATGAATTACCTCATTAATCGGCAAAATGGGAATCTCCAGCCTCGGCTCGTTTCGGCCCTTGTGAGCGTGCTCACTTGCTCCTGAGACGCAGATGAACTGTTTACCACTCCTGTGTTCACATGAATCAGAGCGCCGGGCTGAGGCAGAAGGTGGAGGAGTGCTGGGTTTCATCCCTGAGTGAAGTCTTGCAGGAATATTATATTACATCTATTTTCAGGCTACAATGGCTCTTAGGATTGTGCTTATTATATTACAGAGTATGGCTGATGATATTTGAAGGCATCCTGTGAATCGAGGCGAGCGACGTCAGCTGGACAGCATCAGTCTGTTTCTGTTTCCCAGAAAGTCCAACACAGATTATGTAAAAAGGATGATTAACTGAATGTAGAATTAAATGAATTTAATCGTTCTTATTAGTAAAAGTCACGATTCAGTAACGATGATGAATCTATTTTAAGAATAATTGACGAAGCACATTTACTAACAGTTTAATTGCAGAGTGCAGCGAGCAGTTTGCTTCACCTGTTCCCATTAAAAATGATCTACTTCACATTAGTGAGACAGTCTGCCCTAATCACAAGTGTTATTATAAGGCAGAGACATTCATAT
>JAVQJZ010068985.1:0-15025 GCA_036025355.1 Leiopotherapon unicolor | reverse complement strand
GCTGCAGCGAGTCTTTTACTTGATGCTTTTTTTAATATATTTTTTCCAAGGGTTGCAAACATTTGACTCAACTCTGAAGTCAACTGTTCAACATTTATTGTTTTGTGATTATAGATGGTGGTCAAGTCATTTTTTATTTATAGAGCCCAGTATCACAAATTACACTTTGCCTGAAGCGGCTTTAAAGGGTACATTTTATTTTATATATGGATTAATTTTCTACACTATTCTACAGGTCTCACAGTTTCTTATATTTATCTACAAAGGAAAGAACTGAAAGGTGGTCCATTTATCAATAATTCTAATCATATATTAATTTTAGGTTAGTCTCTCACTTCTAAATAAAAAATATGAAACCACAGAAGACAAGTGAATTTCCTTTAGTATTTATTAGACAACAGCATACAGATCGATAACTGATCAATCAAATGGATTTTTAAAGCATATTGGTGAATAAATACAACAGACCATAGAACAAAACTGAATAAAAAACACTGAAAAGTCATCAGTTCCTTTGGAGGTAAACAGGAATGATGTCATCCGAAACAGGCAACTGATACAAACAAACAAGGCCTCAGAATAAAAGTCAAAATAAAAGTCTACAGGTCACTCACTTGGGTGAAACAGATATAAGTTTATTCAGGTAATATGACCTCATGATTAATATACAGTTAATATATCTGAGCTGTACAGAAAGAAACAGGTTCATTTTCTTGAGATAAGTTTAAGATAGTCTTCAGTCATTCAGTTTAAAAAAAACAAACTCTCCCAGTTTAGAATATTTTCTGTTTTCCAACATATATGAACTTTATTTTTGTTGCACCGGTGATGGCACCCTGATGAATTACTCGCAGGTCACATTTCTCACAGACATTAATCTTTTGTTTCAGAAACTTGTTGACATTTTCTCACTAAAGATTCATTTACTTATTTTTTTAGTTTTAAGACTCAATTATCGACAGTAATTTCAATACAGATTAGAGATTAGATAGTTAGTTCAACATGTAAAAAAGAAAATAAAACCACCTTTTGGGACCTTGGAGCTTCCGTAGTTCTGTCAGCACACAGCTGGCCTGCTTGTCTGTTAGTGTTTATAAGTTTTCAGTCCAGTTAATCCTGTAGAGACACCGACTGCTCAGAGATCAGCAGCTGGTTCTTGTGTGGGTGTGGATCTGTGTTTACCTGGAAAGAAGATCCAGGTGTGTATTTATAAAGATCTGCTCTAATTTTGGGTGATCTCTAATGTTCTTCAGTTGCTTCTCACAGGTACGACATTCACCTTCTCTGAAACACCAAAGAAGTCAAGAGTCAGGGGTCACAGGTAAGGTCAATGTATTTAGGACAGGTGGAAGTAAGTCAGATGAGACAGGTATTCAGGTGAGTCAGAAGGTTGTGAGACAGGTATTCAGGTGAGTCAGATGGAATGCTGACTGAGTTCATGGTCGGAGGTAGAGCTTGTCTGACGCTCCACCATTCGTTGGGCTTTACAGGCAGCCATCTTGCTCTGGATGTCCCTCTTCTTCTCAAAGTAATCAACAAGCGGCGGCTCTGTCAGCAGCGATGCCAATACCTGCTCAAATGTGATTGACCAATCAACATCCAGCACGCTACCCCGCCTCTGCTCGCCACCACCGATCAGCACAGTGTCGTCCGCGATGTCCTCACACTGCAGCGAGCCAGAGCTCACCACCGAGTACGACGACACCGACGTGTCGTCTTTGGTTTCCTCATCAGACATCTGCGGAGCCGCCGGCTCCAGCTGAGCCTCCGCCAGAGCCCGACACACCTGAGACTCACCTGATGTCCCCTCGCCGAGCCCCTCCTCCCTCTGAGGACTGGGGGGCGTGGCCCGTTCAGAGGGTGGAGCCACAGCGGCAGTGGCATCAATTTTCTTGCTGCCGTTGTTGAACTTCTTGCCGACCTCTCCAATACGCAGCAGCAGGCTGGCGACGGTGGCGATGGAGTGATAGAGCTGCTGCTCGAGAGGCTCCTCACTGAACATGTTGTACAGAGTCTTACACAAGTCTATGAACTGCTCCTGCAGACAGACAGGGCAGAGAGAGAGACAGGTCAGAGAGAGAGAGACGGGTCAGAGAGAGAGAGAGACGGGTCAGAGAGAGAGACGGGTCAGAGAGAGAGAGAGAGAGAGAGAGACGGGTCAGAGAGAGAGAGACGGGTCAGAGAGAGAGAGACGGGTCAGAGAGAGAGACGGGTCAGAGAGAGAGAGACGGGTCAGAGAGAGAGACGGGTCAGAGAGAGAGACGGGTCCCTACAGGACTGAACATGTCGCCCTCACCTGGTTCATCCTGGGCAGATCTTTGATGGTCTCTGTCTTTGGCTCCTTCTCTTTGGCCCACATCCTCAGGTAGTACCTGTAGTCCTTCACTTTCTCCCCTGAAACGAGGTCACAGGGGCGATCAGAGGTCAAAAGAGGGTCAGAGGTCACAGAAGGGGTCAGAGGTCAGTGCAGCACTGTGTTCTGCAGTGTAAATGAACCCAGCATAAATCTTTGCTAGTACTTAGACTACAAATTACATCAAACAACTTCTTTATCAATATTTTCTTTTGACTTGATTAAATGCTGGGAACACTCAGACAGGAAACCTTCAGTTCCTGTAAATTTAATCAGTTAAAATGCTTTAAATAAAGCTGTCATATCTTTTCCTGTCCTGAAGACCTCACAGGTGTTGTTCTTTACTGCCTCTGTAGTTAGTGATGGGGGTAGGGCTTTGTTAGTCACTTACCTTTCTTCTCCTCGCTGTCTCCACATCCATCCCTCCCCTCCTCACCTGCACACAGACAGGAAGTCATCATCATCATGGGTTAGAGTTAACTCTAACCTTTATGACCAAGACTTTGTTAGAAATGTTAAGTTCTCTTTGAGATAAAGAATGAACTTTGTTAGTTCAAGGAACATCAGATTAAAATCAGAGTTGATGTTTTCTGCATGTTGTACCACTGGCCACACCCCCATCAGTGATGTCATATCACAGGTAAAACAGCTGGAGTTTGTTTTGCCAAACCATTGCCTTTTTCTAACTGATTTTAAAATAACATTTCACATCTATAAGAAGATATCAGGTCCCCTGTGGCCTGATCTAACTCAGCAGCAGGTGATCATCTGACGAAGAGCCTCCTTATCAACAACCTCTCACCACTGAGCCTCATTTTTTCTGGGGAAAACTCATCACAGCAGCACTCAGCTGGAAGGTTCATTGGTATCCTCAGACCTGCTTGGGCGCTTTCACTCTGGAAAACCTGTACTTTAACCTGCTACTGTACATCGACTTGATCCTGTTTGGCTCCTTCCACACGAGAGACGTGACTCTGTATGCATGCACGGCGCATTCAGAAAGTTTCATGCTTTGCATCTTTTGTTATGTTTCAGACTGATCTTAAAAGGGATTAATTTCTCTTACATCT
The DNA here is from genome assembly GCA_036025355.1 of Leiopotherapon unicolor. Taxonomy (NCBI): domain Eukaryota; kingdom Metazoa; phylum Chordata; class Actinopteri; order Centrarchiformes; family Terapontidae; genus Leiopotherapon; species Leiopotherapon unicolor. Next base: position 11,602 of record JAVQJZ010068985.1, on the reverse strand, counting down.
ACACAAAATACTCTAAAATAGCAAAGCAAAAGAGTTTTTAGAGTGTTTTGTGAATTTATTCAGACAGTTTGTCATGACACTTGCAGCTGAGCTCTGATCTTCTGTAGGAGTCCACCTGAACCTGAACTCACAGATACTTTAATTAGGAGGCTCCTCGACAGGGCACAGATATGGGGAAGGACATAAAACCAGAAAGGGACTGAACACTTTTTGAAAAAACTGTACAATCGTTTTTTGCAGCATGGGGTCAACTTTCAGGTGCTGAGCTCACTAATCAGCAGCTCTATGTTGTCAAGTTCTGCCCACCAGGCTGAGCAGGTGTAGTCCCAGCTGACAGGTGCCCACTGTCCAGCCTCTAAATCTCTTATTTTTTGGAAGTCATATTTCAGGCTGTGATGCAGTATTAACTGCTTAAGACATTCCTGAAGAGGAAGGATTTCACACAGGCTGAGAGGTATCAGGCGTTGCAGCACAGTCCAGGTGGGAAACAGCTGCTGTGACATCACTGGCTTTGGGCGGAGCCAGAGGAGGAACATGTCTGAAAGGTGAGAGCAGAGCAACAGCAGGCTTCCTCCAACTACAGACACAAACCTGGTGTTACATCATGCTGCCCCAAAATATCCATATCAGACAGGAAGGAAGATTCTGGAAGGAGACATTAAACACAGAGGAAAGAAAAAAGAGGAAGAGCAGGTGAAGAGGAAGAAGATCAGGCAGTGTGTGACAGGAAACATTCAGATCTGTTCATGAAAAGGTTTTTCATGCAAATCAAACAGATTTGTGAGATTTTATATCTACAGATGTTTCTAAAACCCGATGTGACCTGAATCACTGCTGTATTCATGTCAAAACAGACTGTTTTGTGCTGAGTCAATTTATTCCACTTTCAGCTGGTCTTTGTTGTCACAGCAGATCTTTGTCTAAATCCTGTTATTGTACCTCTTTTTATCTGTGATGCTGTTCTGAAATACAAACTGACACTTAATTCAGAGATCACTGGTGAGCAGGGTAGACACAATACAGGTGTAGAATTACTGCGTTAAGTGAGAAGTTAGCAGTATTTACTGAAGTACGTACCTCGTGGTTCATCCTCAGTGAAGAACTGTGTTGCCTCCAGAGCAGACTCTGCCTCTTCGGGACAAAGAGCTGCAAAACAAACAAACAAACAGCCTCAGGCTCGTGTCATCCAACAGGTGTGTAGACAGCAGAGGGTCTCAGCCTGAACATACCCAGGTGAGCTGACTGTTACCTGGTGGGAGGTGAAGCTTGTACAACAGTTTGAGTTTCTCTGTCATGTCTCCATGATACATCCCACCTGCGAGCACACAAACACACTGAGACCAGCTCCTTCACTCTTAGCATCACGACACAACTGTGCAACAACAGAGAATCTAAAATTCTAATACCTGCAGATATTCAGACATAAAAGCCTCTGAAAGCACTAAAAGTTTTAATAAAGGCTGAGAGTGAACCCTCCTGAAGAGCTCTGTGAGGAGTTTATCTTGTGTGTGGACTTACTGAGTCCGGTGATGAACTCTTTGAAGTTGACCAGTCCGTCCTGGTTCTGGTCCAGGAGTCTGAAGAGGCGGGCTGACAGTGTGGCGGTGTGGCCTCCGCAGATCCAGGGGGCGAGGGTGGTGAAGAGCTGGGTAAACTGAGCCGAGTCGATGCGGTACTGCTCCAGGTACGGCAGGCTGGGATCGTGACGCTCGGCTGCAGAGCTGCTGGAGCCCCAATAACAGCTCGTCATGTGTTTGGACTGCAGGACACCAGAAATACAAAGAGCTGTTGAAGTCTGAGTGTATTTCCTGAGTCAAGTGTCAAGTAACCTGCGAATGTCCAGTCTGATCACTGCTTAAGAGCCAATTAGCCACTTCCCATTTCCAGATAGTTACAAGGCTCGTCTCGCATTGAACATGAGCATTCATCTAAACCAGGGTTGGCAACCATTTATGCGTCAAATCTGGCAAATGTTCTGCAGTGACAGGACATGCTAACTTTTTACATTTTAAATCTTTAAAATCTTTAAATCTTAGTCTGGTTTAATCATGAGAGTTGGCTGGGTCATGCCCCCTGAAAACTTTCCGATGCACTTGATTCCCTCCAAAGCTCAGGAAACTGTGCTGGCCAACCTGTGAACACTGATGGAGTGACTGGATTCATGTGTGTTTAGCAGGCTCTGCAGCACCCCCTGCCCCCAAATGGGTGGCAGGCCTCAGCTGGGTGAGAGTTTCCACATAACTTGAGCTTATTTAATATTTTCACTGTCAGCCATTCTGTTTTTCAAACTACTCCTGCAAGGTTTATCAGACTCATCTGACATTCAATGTAGAACCCTGAGAGCAATGTGATGCTAAATTGCAAAACACCTTTTAATACTTAAAACGATGATGTTTATGTGTAGGAACTTTTTAAAACTCCTTGAGGAAGTCTGGTTGGGTTAAACTAAAAACACGTGATGCTCACTTATGAAGCTTTTGAGTTTTCATGGAAAGTGTCCATGAAATTGCTCACACTTTGTATATTTTGCAATCAAGGTTTTTTTTGAAGGTCAAGGGATGCTCCTAACATCAGAAGGGCACAAAGTTTTGATCTAATGTCAGTTGTGTGTTTGCCATTAGTTGCACCAAGAGGGTCGACAGAGTAAGTTTATCTCGAAAAACACAATTAAGAATTTTCTTTGTTAAGAATATTTTAAAACACACTTCGTTCTGACCTTAAAAAGACAGTACAGCTCCTCCAGTTCCTCGATACTGAAGGCAGACTCCGTCATCATTGCTCTGACCTGTGCACACGCACACACACACACACACTGATACTGTGTCTACATGTTAGCATGTTAACATATTAGCCCACAGCACACTGACATCACTCACCACGCTCCTCTTGGCTGTATCCTCCAGTGACTGAATGACCTTTAACCTCTGCTTGAACCTCATCTGCTCAATCACATCAGAGCGCAAGCTGCCAAACTTCTGCTCAGAGAAGAAGAAACTGACGTTACCTCAAAAAGACAACCAGAAATCAGACTGAAACACTTCACATCCAGCAAATAGTCTGTGACGCAGAGACAATGCCTCTGCATGAAATACACTGAGGCCATGATGCGTCACTGAGTCGGTCTGACCTCATAGGACGATTTGATGAGCTCGAAGATGTCAATCTCAGGTGGAGGATCGTCTCCGCTCGTCAGTAGGGCATGCAGGTGAGGGATGGGCGGGGCCACTGTCTGTTTATTCACAACATTATCCAGGTACCTACACAAACACACACCGAAACACCTCACGAGTTAATCTGATAGTCTGGACTCCTACCTGTCCTGTTTAGACTCCAGTCTGGACTCCTACCTGCCCAGGATGGTCATGGCTTCCCCCTCATCGCTGCAGGACAGCAGGGCATCCATGTTGTCGTGAAGCACAGCCAGCGCCACCTGCAGATACATTTACAAACAGGAAGTAGTTTAGTTACAGGTGGCAGGGGTCAGAGTGAACATTGCTGACGTCCCACACATTATGACACACCTGTAAAGACAAGTACTGACACGCAAACTGTTATCCTGTACATCATCCTAATGTTTCTGTTCATGTTTCTTTTTCATTACATTTTCTTCCTGCAGTGCATCTCCTCAGTTCAAACCATGCAGGCTCTTTGTTTTCCATTATTCACTCACTCAGTACCGGGGCGGCAGCAGCTCGGTCCGTGGGGACTTGGCTTGGGGACCAGAGGGTCGCTGGTTCAAGTCCCCCACAGACCAAACTTCAAGGAGGCAGACTGGTAGCTGGAGAGAGGCCAGTTCACCTCCCGAGCACTGCCGAGGTGCCCTTGAGCAAGGCACCGAACCCCAGACCTGCTCGGGGCGAGCTTATGGGGCAGCCCGTTCACTCTCATCTCTCCGCCAGCTGCATATGTGTTTCATATGTATATGTAAAATGTGTGTAAAACAGAGCGGGATTAATAAAGGATTCTTCTTCTTCTTCAGTACCTGCAAGATGACCGACTTCCTTGAGGAATAAGCAGTCAACCAATACGATGGCAGTCAGTAAAATGACGATTGAAACGGTCACTAAACAGTTGCTAAACAGTCGGTGAGGGTAGTTAGAGCAGTGATCTGACCTGGAAGATGACTTTGATGCCCTCGTAGAAGAAACAGTCAACCAACAGAACGGCGCTGTCGAAGGGCATCACAGACAGAAAGAGTGTGAGGAACCAGGACAGGCTGATGGTGGAGATGACTCCCAGCTCCTGCATGTGTTCATAAAGCAGGGGCAGGAAGGCCCTTGTCAGCTCCTCAAATACCCCCTGATCCACAAGAGCACCTGCAGGGACAAAAACCACATCAGTCGGTGCCACCTATGGCTGCATCTCCTTGGCTCACTTTTCTTTAGATTTCACTCTCCAGTAAACCAGATTTATGTGAGAACAGGGACAGAAGACGTCAGTATGATGTTTTATCAGACAGAGGCAGATGAAAGAATCTGTGAATTGATGGACATCAGGAGAAACTAGGCTCCCCTGACTCTGTTAAAGGATGGGTGGCTGTTACTGACCTACGACTCTGGTGTTGTAATAGTCGGGCAGCATCCGCTCACACAGTGCCACCAACAGCCAGAAGGCTTCCTCCTCCGGACAGTAGAGCAACAGGACGGAGGTGACGATGTTCATCGCCTGAGAGGAAGGACAGAGTGTCAGGTTTTATTCAGACTCCATCAGAAACACCTGCGGTATTTTACTTATTTGGAACTGCAGTATTCAATGCCTGCTTTACATTTTATTTAATTCTATAATAGATATTTTATATTAACCAGGATGTATGACATTGATTTAATATTCAGTATTAAAATATCTGAGACCCACCTGACAGTATCCGATGCCGGGGTTACGGTGGGCGTAGGCGGTGAGGACGCGGCGCAGAGCAGCAATGCCCATCTCGTTCTGGAAAGCTCGGTGCTCGGGCATCGAGCGGTGAAGGTCGCGCTCGATCTCTTCGGTGGCCAATGAACACAGCCCCATGGCCTGCTCCACCAGGTCGCCATAGTAACCAGGGTGGGTCGCCATCTCGTTCTGTGCCCCTGCAGAGACAGGCGAATATGAATGAATGAAGAGTTACCCCAGAACATGAGCCTCAGATACTAGAAGTGCTGCGAAGATGAATGAAGAAACGCTGACCAGAGAAGAGCAGCCACAGCTCTCCTCTCAGGCGCTCGGGGATCCCGTTGAGGACGAGGTCTCTGGTTCTAGACGTTCGGTACATGCAGACACCTCGACCAAACTCTGAGAAGTGGATGTTCCACGCCTCCTCCTTCATCTTCTCCTTCATCTGCAAGAAGGATGAGGTGAGGGAGGATTGTTTTCCACAGTCTGACGCAGAAACTTTGAACTGTAAGTTTATCTTACATAACAACAGTTTGAATCAACAACTTTCCAAATCCTCCAAAACCTAAACAAAAGTAGTCGGTGTCTGGTGTGTTTCACCACATTCAGTACATTACTTTTGAAGTGTGGTTCAATACAAGGTTGTCTCTGACTGGTTTTAAATTTTAGCCACAACAGTCTGATTAAATATCTTCTTTCCAGATTACTTTGGCATTCAGACCATGTAAGAGATGGTCAAACCTTGCACCCTCTCTCTGTCCCACATGCTTTTGTTTGTATCCAACTATAAGTATCTGTGCTTTTGCTCACGTGTGAGTCCCCATCCAGCTGAGCACACACTCAGGTTGACTGCTCACCTTCTTGCAAGAATGGGTTCAAATATAGCAGCTCATAGAAGGCCACTTGAGAATCTGTGAACACAGAGCTGATCTGACCTGCCAAAAAGCTCCAGTTTTGTCTCTGTCCAAAGGACATTCTCCTAGAAGCTTTGTGGCTTGTCACAATGCATTTTGATCATTTCCAATCTCACTTTTTTATGATTTGCTTCCAACACTGTTGTCCTCCTCACTCGTCTGCCCACTTTGGCTCAAACGGCAACAGATGATGTGATCTGACACTGATGCAGCTCGACCTTGGAGTTCACCTCTAACCTGTTTCCGTTTGCACTGTGGAGGAGCCTGCAGCAGGTGACTCCTCTGACCTGGTGACACCTGGTCAAGGCTACACAGGGAAGTCCAAGTAGCAGCCTTTTCCTCTTGCGGTCCAGTCCAGGGAGGCTGGCCACAGCCCCGTGGACCTTAAACTTCTGAATATATGAACTGCAGGCACAGGAACATTAAGCTGCTTGGAAATTGCCTTATAGCCTTGCTTGTCTACAATTTTCTTTGTCCTGAGACAACTCTCTCCTTCGCTTTCTGTACAATGTGTTCAGTATGGTTCAGTGTGGTTCACACCATGATACCAAACAGCACAGTGAATACTTTTTTCACCCTTTGGCAAACTGACTACAAGTTTGAAAACACCTTTGATGCAAATAACAGGACAAAACTTAGTTTAATGTGTCCCGATGTTCAAATAATTTTCAATCTTTTCTAGAGATACCATCATTTTGTCTATGTTTCTTTAGGTTTTTTTTTCTGTTGAACCACAATTCCAAAGCAATATCTGATTTTCATTAGTTCATTTTCTGTGATTTTTTATTTATTATTATTTTTGTTAGTTTCAAGTTATTTCAGTGAACACTGTGGGCTTTTCTTTCTTTAACAGAAGGGTACCAACAATTTTGTTCATGTGTGCATTAACGTATCTTGTAGTCTTTGTTATCTAAAGCTAAATTTAAAAAGTTCTAACGATCCTCTGTCTCAAACTGTGCTGTGCTGTGATAGCACTTTGGTCCCTGCGGTATCTAAAAGTATTTAACTCCCATTACTGGTCCAGCTTAGTATCTACAGTGTTGGACGTGAACTCACGGCTTTAGGTCCCAGGTCTTCTGGAGCGTCGCGGTGGTAGAGCTGCAGCAGACCCTGACTGGCCGTGGGCAGACCAGCGTGGTAATGACGCCCCTTTTGGACAGACTCAGAACCTGCAGTTGAAGACGATTGCACAGTGGAGGACGTCTGAGGACACAAAACACAGAATAAAAATGAAACTGCATCTTTGTGAGGATTCTTCTTCCAGGCTGCTCACAGCGTCTGAAAGCAGCCGACACTCTCAGCTAACAACTTTTACACGATCACAATAAAACTGCACAGACAGACTGATTTCACAAATTAACGTTTTTCTCTTTTAATGATATAAGTCACAGCAGAAGAGAACTGCTAACTGAGTGACGCACCGAGTGACCAATCAGGGACAGCGGGCTGGTGTCACCCCATGAGCTGTCAGGTGTTCGCTGCAGGAAGTCAGAGATACGTTGGACCAGGAAGTCTCTGTCTTTGAGGTTGGCAAAGAGGAAATTCATCTTGTTCTTGGTGCTGATGGAGACGGGACACGGCAGGACACTGCTGCTGTCCGCCTTCTCCACAATGGACACCTGAGAGCAAGGGATGGTGGGTAAAAATCACTGTGCAAAGGACATCATAAGAAATGCAGTCTTATCATGTCTTATGTTAACTTGGCTGACAGAGTCTTCTCCTGTGTAGCTGCACGGAGATTTAAAAGATGAAGATGGAGAGTTTGTCAGGGTTCTTCAAACATGTTCATTATGTTTTAAGCAACATGGATGTACTAAATGTCTTAAGTGATATTCCACCAGCAGCTATCACAGTTTTTTCATACCACAAAATGTCAGTGATGTTTGTAAGTGTTGTTGGTGAGTTTCCCTCCTTAGTTTCTTTAAAGGCTGACTGCCTTGTGTACTCACTGGGAACACTCCACTGTCCCCATGAGAAATTTGTCTCTCTTATAATGTGAGGAAAATGGAAAATATGTGGTTAGTAATAATCTGTGCAAATTTAAGCTTTGTGGTGTAAAAGTCACATTTAACTGACAGCAGTTGGTGGAGGGAAAGTTTGAGGGTCAACAGCCTGTTTACCTCTCTGAGAGGAATGATGAGCTGACACAGGTCTTCTTCTCTACTGTTAAAACAGATGTAGTTGTTGGAGATGAACAGCTGTCCCACCACATGCATCTTAGCAAATGGTGTCCAAAGCGTACAGTCCGTGTGTCCATCCAGGCGCTCGTCCTGTGTCAGCCGAAACATCGTCCGGTAACGCTCATTCTTCGCTCGTGCATCCAAATCCCTGCAACAACGATACAAACAGGGAATAGCTGATCAGGTCAAAGGTCAACAACAGACAAGTCCTTTAACCCTGAATTGTTCCTTTGTAATTGGTAAGTGACAATAAAGATCTTTATTATGGTACTTTCATTATTTACCTTTGTTCAGCTTTGCCATCCTTTTTCTTAATTATGTATGTATACAAATATAAACAGCAATGTAAATTCCTTGTATGTGTACACATACTTGGTCAGTAAAGCTGAGTCTCAAAGCTTGCTAGTAATGTGGTGTCACAAACTGGTCAGTAGCCTTTATTTGCTAAGCCTTTCGACCTCGGTCTGATCAGACTAAATCTTGTTAGTTTGATATCAGCTTCTTGGTTATTGAACAGAGTGAGACCTCTTAAGTGCTGAGACGTTCTTGAGCGTCTTGCAGGGTTTGGGCAGTGAGCGGTCGGCAGCAAAAGCCTCGTTGTCGAGCAGCTGCCGCATGGCAATGTTGGCGAGCTGCTCCATCAGCTTGAAGGTGTCATTGATGTTTAGAAACATGGAGAAGAAATGCTCAGTGAGACGTGTGCTGACACGAATGCTCTCTGGAAACACGAGGGTGGCATTCTTCTCCAGCTGGGTCACCTCCGTCCACTGCACGACCAGGGTCACTGAGGGCAGAGAATAATGAGGACAAGATCATAAAGATTGGTTAGCATAAGACATAAACATGAAAGAATGGCACACAGTGATTCTGTAAGAGTCACTTAACATGAAGAACTTTTTTAACTTTATCAATCAGCATTTAAGTCACTTTGTTACTGGCTGGAAACCACATAAATATCTTGGTGTAAATAAATAAAGTATTTTGGAGTAAATGAGTAAAGTATCTTGGTGTACTTAAAGAGGGAAGTAGAAGTATTTTCTCGCTCAGGTAGCTTTCGAGGTTTCTATCAGGGTGTGTTCAAACTAAAACAGGTGTTTCTGTTACGTTACTCTTGAAAAGAGATGACAGTGTAAGTGACATCATTTATACTCTGGCTTGTGATTGGCTGTTCATACCTTCCTTGCCCAGCAGGAAGGAGTAGAAGCACAGGTGGTTGACGGACAGGTAAAGCCAACCCTGCCGTGGCACTCGGCCCTTCCAGTAGCTGCAGGAGTAATAATTCACCAGCTTTTCCTCATCAGGCATCCCAAACAACTTCCTCATCTTCAGCTCTGCCTCACGAAACTTCCCACAATCCTCCTCCTGCTCCTCCCCCTGCTTCAGCCGGTTCTCCTCTGCGATGATGCCCTACAGGAAGTGACATCACTCACTGACAGGATGACGCACAAGAAAAAAAAAACATTGGTCAAACAGGAAGTGATACATACAGAGATCTTTCCTTTGACAAAGGTGGTGACGTCTTCATCATTGTCGAAGATGGAGATGGTCTGCAGCAGGTTGGACTCCAGCCAATCCCAGTGCTCCGTGATCTCCTTCCTGGACGAGCCTGCAAGGCACAGCTGAGGGTCAACACATCACCCGCAACAAACATTCAGCCAATCCCGGACCGGCGACTCACCACAGGCGATGCTCCAGTACACCTGAGAGTCTGCCGTCTGCAGCAAGATCCTGTAAGGAGCCACCCTGGCACTGGAGTCCAGGACCACGTCCAGAGTCCCGACCAGAAGACCTGCAGAGAGAGAGACAGGTAACAGGTGAGCCAGGAGACCTGGGGCCTCATTTATAAAAGAGAAAAGATGGTGTACGGACGAAACACAGAATGTGTGTACACACAAAAATATTCAGATTTATACAAGTGTGCACACGCAGCCGCAACGTTTGTAGATCAGAGCCCTGCAGAGAGAGAGAGACAGGTAACAGGTGAACAGGTGAGCTGGAGGCTAACTGTCTGCTGCACTGAACCAGCTGTTTGCAGCACCTGTAGATGACACAGGTACACCACCAGCTGGACTGTAGAGGATTTTAGTGAACTGTGGTGGACTGTAGAGGATTTTAGTGAACTGTGGTGGATTTTAGTGGATTTTAGTGAACAGTGGTGGACTGTAGAGGATTTTAGTGAACTGTAGTGGATTTTAGTGGATTTTAGTGGACTGTAGTGGATTTTAGTGGCCTGTAGTGGACTGTGGTGGATTTTAGTGGACTGTAGTGGATTTTAGTGAACTGTAGTGCATTTTAGTGAATTTTAGTGGCCTGTAGTGGATTTTAGTGGCCTGTAGTGGATTTTAGTGAACTGGGGTGGATTTTAGTGAACTGTAGTGGACTGGGGTGGATTTTAGTGGACTGTGGTGGATCTTAGTGGCCTGTGGTGGATTTTAGTGGACTGTGGTGAACTGTAGTGGATTTTAGTGAACTGTAGTGGACTATGGTGGATTTTAGTGGCCTGTAGTGGATTTTGGTAGACTGTGGTGGATTTTAGTGAATTTTAGTGGATTCAAGGATTCAAAGGGTTTATTGTCATGTGCACAGTAAGGAAGCGGGTTCCCTGAACAATGAAATTCTTACTTTGCTGTCCACACTGAATGCCATAAAGGTTTAATCTGGTGGACTGTAGTGGATTTTAGTGAACTGTGGTGGATTTTAGTGGACTGTGGTGGATTTTAGTGGACTGTGGTGGACTGTAGTGGATTTTAGTGGCCTGTAGTGGATTTTAGTGGACTGTGGCGGACTCACCGGACAGGCCCCCCCCGCGGCCGTGTCCTCTCCTCCTCTGCAGGATGAAGAAGGGGTTGGCCCGCTCGGACACCCACAGCGCTCCGGCCAGCAGCACCTCCTCCGGCTGGATCCACATCTCTGCCCGCCGCCTGCTCACCGTCTGCCGGGGACGCTGCGGGGCCGCTCCGGGACGGAGGAGGACCAGGTCTCAGCGGGCGGCTCCGTCTAATTCAGGGTCGATGTTTTTGTTTTTCCCCGTCTGCTGACTGCACAGCACTTCCGGCTCTGACGCAACACGTCACGCGCTCTGCGCACGCTGCGTCATTACGTCACATATCCGCTGCTCTTTCGTCAACATCTAAAATAAATGAATAAAATAAGCCTACAGCTCTACATATATATATATATATATATACACACACACACACACATATATATATATATATACATATATATGATAGATAGAGTATGCTTTATGAACAGAAATAAAAGACACTTCTGCACGTTAAAGGCAATAATGACACTTTAATGCTGAGGCAGTAAGAGACACAGTGAACTGAAGCATCACAACCATCCTCCTTCATCATCATCATCAGTACCATGTGACACAGAGAAAAAGACGGACAGACGGACAGGCAGACAGACAGTCCTCAGGACTCCATCAGGTCACTTTAGAGATAATATTGATCAATCAGTCAGGTTATAGATTGTATAATGCTGTTTATATATTGAGCCCCGTCACTGGAGCTGATTATTACACGCCGAGTAATCAGAAGCAGTTTAATAAACTTTAAAGGAGCAGTCTGTCTCTTCAGGGACACCCCCCCCCCCACACACACACACAACAAACAGAAAAAAAGGACA
>JAVQJZ010068964.1:0-13147 GCA_036025355.1 Leiopotherapon unicolor | reverse complement strand
ATAGATTAGAGGGCCACACTATGTGCCCAGTGCACCGTACACATTATTTCCAATTAATTCTAAATTAGAGAGAAAATTATGGGAGTTTGATAATACACCATCAGAAGGACGAAAACTTTAATCACTCTGCCTATCTAGCACAGCTCTGGTTGGGTAATTGGTTTAATTAAGCTCTTTGAAAGGCACCCGCATGTTGAAGTGGTAAAAGTTTAAACTACACCTGAGTTTGACAATGTGGCCGAGATGTAAGTGGAGCTGGAGTGGAAGATGAGGGCAGCCCTGTCCGAGCGCACTAATGGCTGTGAATACTAAACCATACCCAAAAAGATCATTTAAGTATGTTAAATATATACATGTGCAACTTTCTGTATCATCTGGACTTAACTCTATTATCTAAGATATCATAAGTCTTCTTCTTCTGTACTGTAATTTGATGAACATTGATTAATCTTATTCATCCCAGCATCTGACTGCAATTATAAAAGTTTTTAGGTATTAAAAATGATAAAAGAAACAAATGTGGATGCCAAACTGCCCCAAATTACCGCCATCAAATCTCATAATGTTGCACATCAGAAATATTAGCATACTTGACATAGCCAAAGTCATTGGCCACAAATCTCTTTGCTACGAGAAATGATGTAGCGCACTGTTTGGGTATGCAATCAAGACAAGACTACCAACCTATATACGGTTATAGTTTTGAAATTATTTTCCGCTTCCACCTCCTCTGATGTTTAATAACAACAACAATAATAATCACAACGCCAGCTCTCGCCATCCTCCTGGGCCCTTTGCGTATTTTCCCTCCTGGAGCAATTTGAAGAATATGAAGCGACTGAATAATAGAGTCAACTCTAGGCACATACACACACATACACACACGCATACACACACACGGTATCCTCCGAGCCTTCTGGTGGGAGAACAGCGAGGGTTCTGCTTCACTTCCCATGTGGAGAAGCTACATATTAAACCAAATTCATGTGTGTTGTAGTGTGAGCGTCCCTCTCCTCCTTCAGCACATCTCTGGGCTACTGCCTCGCCTCAGCAGCTCTCAGACATACACAATATTTACCCTTCGCATTCGTCACAGGCCCCGCGCTGTTATTGTGTTTGCTGCTCTGCGGTCTGAGCCTCCCACACTGTAAAGAAAATAAATACCCTCTGCGATTAAAAATAAATTATTGACACAGCCAAAAATACATTCAATACAATAAATACAAAAATTAATTCTACTGTCATCCCAAATGATATTATTTACTTTTATTTACTGGCTTAGGGTTATGTCTGAATTGAGTAGAAATGCTATTTTAAAAAAAAAAGTGACTATTACATAAGAGCAAATAATAAAAACTTCTATTTTTAATCGCTGAAATGTGGCTATACCCTCTTTAACAAAGTGTTATTTGATTAAAGTCTATCAATTATTCATGCTAAAATAAGCAACGCCAATTAGAATAAATATGGGGAGCTTGTATGCAGTTTTCCCCATGGTAAATGTAAAGTGACTGCTCAATGAAATCACTGGAAATTATTTATTTATGCTCAGTATGGTGGTTTATTACTTTCAAGCCACACAACGGCACGCAGCGATTTTAATTAAGACTAATTGTTTCCTTTATGGACGCGCTAAGGAAAGCTAATTAAATATAATGCCGGCAACATTTCCCGCAAGAGCGCAAGACACCGGTTTTATTCACAGCGGGGCTGCGTCTCCGAGTTCTGCTTCATCATGCGTCAAAGTTTCGTACAACTCAGGATTTAAACACCTGAACAAACTCAACTGCATTCAAGGCTGAGAAAGTTGTTTATAGTGTGGACTTGGTACACTCCCTCTGCAAAATTGAAGTAAAATTAATTGAAATTGTGCCTTTACTGCCACTTCAAATACCTAGATTACAGAATTTTTTATTCTTGGCTCAAACTCAGTGTTTACATCTGAAAATGGGCCGTTTCGCTTTAATAATCCAGGCGAAGCTGAGTCACGTTTCCCTCTTCACATTCGTGTAGTCACACACATTCCCGGCAGAACCGCAGTCCTCTGCTGCTGCAGCTCCACTGGACCCACTGGGGGTTAAGTGCATTGTTGGTTCAACCTTGACAGAAATTGTTAACAGAGGAGAAGAGGAGTTTCCAGCAAGGGATTTAATCCAGAGGTCGTCCAAAGAGAAGCTCTCAAGCCTCTGGGCTACAGCCACCACATTTGAATTGAAATGGAGTGTATGTCCCAGCTCCTCTGAAGTACATAAGGCTGCACTGATTCAGTAATCTTTTAATATGTTACTAAACTACTCCTTACATATGCTTCGCATTTGCTTGGAAATGACTTTAGTGTGGAAATTGTTTACTCTGTTTCAAAAATGCTTAAAAGGAAGCTGATAGCGGGGTCCAACTGGAAATCATGTAAAAATTAAAAAACCTTCCAATCCACTGTGTTGCGCAACATCCAGCTGTCCACATGGTCCGGATTCCCACTGTGGCGCATGTACTAGAGCGTTTAAAGTCTGCATTCGCACCGGAGCCATGTGGTTACTACTGCTGCAGCTGAGCAACAAACGCTGACTAAAGCTTTGACACCTCAACACGTGGGCCACATCTATGCAGCGGCGCAACTCTTTATCTTTAATAGTTACAACAGAGAACTACAGAGATGTTAAAATGGTCCCTGAGATGCATCTGTTGTTGTGGCGTTTATGCACAGACATCACTTGCAGGGTAATACTCAGAATGTTTGCCCTGTTTGTCTCCTTTTGCATGGTCGCTATTGATTCTCCTGCCGACTGCCCAGTCTTTTTCAATTCACTGTAACTAGGCAGGAAATTAATGCATAATTTTAGCTTTAACAGAGGGAAGTCAAACCAGATGGCAGGTGTTAGCACAGCAGATGTTTGAAATAGCTATAATTGTTCAAATTGTTATACTTTGTTTTCTTGCCAAGAGTATCAGCTATGGAGCTGGCTGGGAGTGCATTAGCATAGCTTAGCTTAGCTTAGCATAAAGACTGGAGGATGGTGGAAACAGCTAGCTGGGCTGATGTCACACTATTATTTTAAAAGTATCTGTTGTCCTCACCCATTCTCCGCCCCTAAACTTGTTCATAAAGTCTTTGCAAAACCTAAATGCAAAAAAAACCATTAGTAACTACTATTATTTTTTGGGCCTTTTATGTAGCAAGCTTTTTCCATGACAGATATTTATAATTATTAAAATTATATATATTTGGGTTTGTACTGATTTTCTCATCTAGTCCGGCAAGAAAGCAAATAAATGCATGTGAAAATGACGCAATATTGCTGTAAGCTTCCATGTATACAGGTACACACTTAAAGTAATTATCATTATTATCAGAAATTGGTCAGGTAGCTGGCAGCTTGCAGGAAATAGCCACATCCTCTGTGGCCTCTGTGTCCACATTGGGTGACGGCTGCTAATTGAAAACGAAAAAATAATTACTGTCTTAAGAGTGATGGAGGAGACACTGGGGACTCAAGGAAATATGGGACTCCGCCGGGACAGAGGGGTCTCAGTGGGAGTCGATGGGTCCACCGGGAATTCCTCTATTGTCATCCAGTCAGCACCCAGTGGGATCAACAGACATGGACCCTCGCATTTATTTATTACTTCATGTACATATGTCACTGTAGTTTTTCATTCACAAGCACATGCACTGGCACTTCTATGTATCAGAGATGTTCAAACTTTAATGTAGAGTCCACATATTCATATACACCGACACAGACACGCTGCAGTCTTGGGGGAGCAGGACCATAATCCCTGCAGGCTGGGTATGTGTGTCTGTGGGCCGATAACAAATGGCAATGGACTGGTGGCTCTGCGGTGTTGTCTGAGGAACAGTTGGTGCTCCGACCGGCCTCATCAGCAGATTTCAATTGGCAGTGCAGCCTAGCATGGAGACCCTAATCTCTCTGCAGACTGTTATTTACATTTATTACCCTGCTATAGAGGCACTGAGCGCATAGAAGTATAGAGAGTTTTCTAAAAACACTATGAGGCAGACCAGATTAGTGAAAAAAAAATCTAAACTCCATTTTGTTTATTTTATTCTAAATTGGGGGTTTTTAATAAAATTTCAGAATATAACGTTTAAGACGAAAAACAGAGAGAATGGAGCTGGTGAAAGCCCCCTCTCCATCCATCTTATTCTTCAGACACTCGACTCGCCCCTTTTGCCTTTCAGCTACACAGTTTAGCCCCACCTCTTATCTCCTGTGTCAAACAAATCTGTCCGACAGCGACAAATGAAATCGATGCGCCGATGGCCAGACTGCGCGCTGATGTTTCATATTTAGCGTAACCAAATTATTTAAGGACGTGTTAAGCATCTTTCAGTTCCCCCTGTATTTTTTTCCAAATTGGGAATAGTAGTTCATCTTTATTTCAGATTTTTATTAAAAAATATGGCTTTGATTTTGTGTGTTTCCTGTGCCGCAGTCTGTGTGTGTGTGTGTGTCTGTAAAAGCTCTACCAAATAAAATAAAAATAAAAGATTTTTCTCCATGCAGGTGATTTAAAAAGGTTTATAAGTAGCTGGTTGTGGCCACAGAGGTGCAGAGGGTTTATCTAGGGGTTGGAAGCTAAATACACAAAGAGAAGGAGAGAGGGATGTGTGAGCAGACTGTGTAAGGCATGGGAATGTGTGTGTGTGTGTGTGTGTGTGTGTGTGTGTGTGTGAAACAGAAATATTGACTATGAGCGAGTGAGTCATGTATAATCTGCAGAAGAGCACGTTCTAGTGGTGTGTTCAGAGCACAGCAGTGCAGGCTCAGCGGGAGCAGACTGCCTCTCAGTCTGTTGTCTGTCGCTGCTTCACCCCAGCAGCCAGCCTTTTCTCACACACACCAACACACACGCGCGCACACACAAATATGTCTCCGAGAGCAGGCTGTCTTTTCACAGCAACAACAAACACTCTCCTTGCGACATGCCGCTACATGGGAGACGCCACAAATAGCCGCCTGGTTTTGAAGAAAACATGTTTTGATGTGGAGAAGTTGTCACGGCAGTGGCGTGGATTCTGTGAGGTTCTGTTATAAGAATAACCATGGCAGACTCTGGCTTTAAAGCGCCCTGTTTTGTTTTGATTCTAAGTATGACAAATCAGAATGATCCATTTTCTCGTTATGTTTCTATTTCTTTTATTTGAAAAAGATGCTCTCGGGGAAAATGGAGTTTCTCAGATGTAAAAGCATTGCGGGACGCTCCCATTTCACCTCCTTAAAGAGTCATTTAGTATCCATTACAACGTCATCAAACCTCATTGACCTCACCAGAGAGGCAGGGTTAGTCTTCAATAGCCCCTCTTAACAATAGCTAACAATGGGACCAAATGGCCTGTCTGTTTGCATCCACAACAACAGACCACCAGCATCCACCAGCCATCACAGTCAGGATGTTCCCGGTGTCCTGAATGATTTGGACGACTCGGCTGGCTATTTTGAGCTCCACATTTTGCCACTGTATATTTTGTAGTCAAATCGTGATGCACGGCATGGTATTGCTGTCTCTGCACTGCTTTGTTTTGCCTTTGTATTTGTCTCTTTTTTGAAAGAGAGGTTATTTCTATTTCAGTCTGCAGCTCTGTCATTTTAGATACATATATATCCCTTTAAAAAGTTACAATTTTTGCAGCACTTTCAGGGTACATGTGTCCTGGGAGATAAAAAAAACTTTGACCTCAAGTCAAGTCAGAAAAGATAAATTCTATTTTTTTAGTGAAGTATTTGTGTTGTGTCAGGCTGTGTGTAACTTTTATTTACATTTCTGCTCAACTAAAACAATGTGTAAACTGTTCACCACAAATAAATTGCTTTATACGATGACAGAAATGAAAGGGTCCTGAAACAGCTGGGCACTGTAATTTTTAAGAAACATGAGCACATTGAGCATTTGTTGGGGACTATTTTCAGCTGCGGATTAATCCACATTTGGTACTCTTTTGAGTATTTACAGCAGCAGGCCGACTTAAGAGGCACTGAGTCAAAATAAACTACAGTGTGTGTTCATGGTAATGAAGGAAGATGTCACGGAGAGGAACGCTGTGGTTCACTGATTTCTTTAATAGTTTTAGGACAAGAACGGCGCCCTGTTTGAATACACAGGCAATGCTTCATTTTTTTCTTCTTCAAATATGGAATAACAAGAAAAACAAAAATATCAATCTAAACATGGTAAAAAAATAAATAAATAAAAATATGCAAAAACCACTGAGAGGATTTGGAAAATCTTTACAAACAATAACTGGCATACTGATTCATTTCTTATTCTTTAAGTATTGTTTTATTTATACTATGGATAAAAATAAAGGAAACATGTCTGATGTGAATTTGAAGAGTACACAAAGTATTTATGCATACTGGTAAAACTGGGATAGCAGGTGTAATTAAGCATGGTCCACATTAGGTGAACCAAATAACACAAGAGGGATATTTCTATCTCATTCATTCATGCAACCAACAGCCAATGTACCTGCCCACTTGCAGGAAACTTCCTAGACTTGATTCCATAAATTCCTGAAATTTTGGAGCATTCACAACTCCAGCACGTGTCCTTCCCCCAGTTTTCCTCCATATATCAATCTGTTGTGTCTTATTGTGTCCTTTTGTTGACTTTGACATTTTGCTACATGGTGTCCCTCTCCACCATTACACAATTTGCATATTTGTCTGTTTCTTTCATCTCTAAATAGGATTTGAAAATGACTGTGCAGCTGTCAAAATGCTTTATATTTAATTATCATCGTGTTGTTTAAATATTATCAGAGAATATGAGATATCCTGAATAAAAATCTGGAGAATGGACTGTAATGCTGTTAATATTACTGAGCATAGAAAGCGGCTCTGGGAGACACAAAGCCGCTTTTTCCCAATTTCCTCCCGGTGCAGCGGTCCAGGCCACAGCCGGACCCGAGGGACCCACCAGCCACCAGCTGACTGACCAAGCGGCTTGCTCAAAGGCACAATTAGAGGGTCTTTGTTTCACCCGGAGTGGCCCTTTGTGTCGCGATGTCGCCTTGTGCTGAAGGGGAACGTCATCAGTCACAGGCTGAATGGTCCAAGTGAGAGCAGGGATCACACACACACACACACACACACATGCACACACAGGTTGGTGGTTTGTGTCCATATCAGAGCGAGGGATCTGACGGCACCCTGTGGTGCTTCAATAGGCAGCTCTCCTCGCTCCTCTTCACTGTGAGAGGGTGCTAATGTCATGTGGATGACAGTTCATCAATCGATTCTCTGCTGTCACTTTCCAGCCGAGTATAACCAGAATTTATCAATTTTTCCTCAAACCTTACGCTAATTATACAACCAACTGTAACTTTGATCTTTATCTTAGTCCTCAGACTTAAAATGACTTACTGTTGGAAACATTTAGAGCGTTTTTAACTCTGCATTTTACACACAAAGCCATTACAATCTGAAACTTGTACAGACTTTTGCCCTTAAAACTAAACATACTGGGTCCTGCTACAGCCCTGAATGAGGAAAAAGACTTTTTAGAGAGCTTTAAGTCACCATTACTTTAAAACACCACTATCAATAACACACTTTTAATCTTCCAGTCCTGAAGAAATGAGACGTGAGCCACGCAAACATTTCTAACAAGCGAGGCCTTGTAATCACAAAGCGATTGATCCCACTTTGTGTCACCGCCGAGCGCGGCGTTGTGGTTGCGGCGTGCTCACTTTGGGAACACGCGACTGCGGCTTTACAATCCATCAGAGAAAACCTGAGGGAGCCACTTTGTGAGAGCAAGACATCAGACATGGATGGCAACAGGGAGACAGAGATAACAATATCTTTGTTTTAAAGGCTCGGGGTCCGTAATTGAAGAACGAAGCCTCTTGTTGAAACACTGTCACCCGCTGCTGGTTTTGTTTACACAGTGCTTCATTTGATTGAGGAATCTTTTCAGTGTGAATTTTATTTGGCGGCTGCAAGACTGAAAAAATGTTTTTATTTGTAATTGGCGTTAAAAAGGCTGTTTTAATTTGGTTCAAGACGGGGGGTGAGAAAGTTTTAAAAAATCTTATCTCAACTTGAGCTCTTAAGCAGGCGATATGGGCGAGCGCTGACGGTCAAAAATATCCCAGACTGTCAGATTTACGGTGATTTCTCCAGTCATGTACATCAGACGTCACAGATGTCAGATCAGAGATGTCATGATAAGTCTGCTCTCGGACTCCCCGCTAATCCGAACCCTCCTCTCTCTCTCTTAAAAATTGTAGTTCCTTACAGGGAGCCAGGCCTGGATTATGACATGGTTGACATCATTTGATTTCCCCTCCCAGGAGCTCTGAAAGTGCTCCATTAGAGTTATTGCTGATGGGGCGGCGTGCCAGCGCTAGCAGCCTGTCCCTGTTACCCACAGACTCACCTGCTGAGTGTAATCTGTCCTGTTAAGATTAAGCCAAGTTTAAATTTACACATACTTTGGAGTCTTTGCACCTCCTCACACAGCACTCCACTGAAAGTTGTTTGGAGACACGCATTAAGCAGTGAGGATTTCATACCCCGAATATATACACATGCTTATGCCTGCTGAGGAGTTTTCTAACATTAACACTGTGTTTTAGCCCAGGGTCAAGTCCTCTGTGTTCATCCACTTGTCAGACAGCGATGGTTTTCTTGTGTGAACGGTCAGTGTCGGTATTCAAAATCCGTTCAGAGATGGGAGAGACACCGCAGGCCCCTAAACACAGGTCTCTAATCGCATAATTCACTGGTGTCTGTATTATGGCTACACACAAAACAGCATTCTCGATGAAGACACGCGAAACTGACAACGTGCCATAAACCAGAAGACAAGGATTACAGTCTCCAGAAAGGGTCATCAAAGCGAGTCGAGCCCTTTTGCCAAGGCGTGGAGTCAAAACCGAGCCGAGAATAGAACGGCGCAGTAAATCAACGGGAATCCTTTTATTTTCCTCCTGGTTCTGGTCTTCATATCTCGCTGGGGCATGTTGTTTTTCTCAAGATGGAGGCGCAGACTTGCAAGGAGGAAGAAGGGAGGGAGGAGTGTGTGGGGAGGGTTTGGAAGGAGTTGGGGGGCCTGATTGGGGGGGTAGAAGGAAAAAAAAAAAAGAGGTGGAGGGCAGGCGGGTAAGCAGGACAGTGACATTCACGCGTTACGACGTGGCGACACTGACAAGGTGTCCTCCCCGCCGCTCGGCCAAGCTGTTATCACAGTCGGCCCCCGTTTCCAGGTCGCAACCCTCAGCGGCACCGGCATTATTGGGTCGCGGCTTGGTGCCACAACCCAGCCCCGGTGTGGGCCGGCGGTGCCATTGTCCGACGGCGAAGCGTGGCTTTGAGATACTGAACACACACACAGGCCCACTGATCCGCCCTGGCAACCTCCCTAGCAACCATCTGTCCTGCTTTGCCATGCTCCGGCTTGGGCACAGCCAGCAGTGGGCATGCCTTGACACGTCTGAGTTAATGGGACAAAACGGAGGCGCGCAAGAGGACAAAGGACTGGCAAATAAAAGAGCATAGCCAACGGAGAGACGCGGCAAAGGCGGCGTGGAGAAAGAAGGAGAGAGGAAAGAGAGGAAGCAAAGAAATATAGTTCAAAGAGACTGGGGGAAACTTTAATAAGAGACAGAAGAGAAAGCCGGAGTATTGGTGCAGATTTGAAAAAAAGTGATTTGCCATGACATTAAATCCTTGAATAAGTTTGTATGGAATAAATCAGATGATTTAGATTAATATCGATTACAGCTTAGATACATGTTCACTGGAATGAGTTCTTCATGAATATAACATGACTTGGCAATGCACATTAATCGTAGATACATGAGACAAAGCACGCTTTGATGCACATTTATGCTATATGAAGTAACTGGTGGACAAAGTTGGACACAGTAACTCACCAGCAAACACAACAACAGTGTAACACCTCAACAAAATCCAATTAGATCCAATGAATGGACTATGTCTTTATATATGTAAGTAATCCTTATTTACTTGGAAGAAATATTGGCAGGCTTTCGCTACGCTTACTCATCTTTCTGTATTCAGCATCTTACCCTTCAACATAACCACTCATTTTACCCAATCAGTTATCTTGTCATTGCCGGTCATTATCATTACAACTAACAACCAACTGGTGACATGAGAACACAACAAGTGCTGACAAAGAGCTCACATCCGAATGTGTAAAGCTTTCTCAAGAAGTATAATGGGATTTGAATGTGCATCATGTTCATTGTCGCCCGGTCCCTTTCACGTTTGACAGGAAATTAGCAATTTTTTAATATGGGACCTCTGACGGACCTGATTTCTTAGTTGAACTTTTGTAGAGGAACGTCGCATTGTGATTTTTACTTAAAGCAGTTTAAAGCGTTGACGCCCTCGAGGTCAATGCGATTGGTAAGGAGCCGGGAGAGTGACCGTTTGCTTTGGCAGGTTGACGGGTGGGGCGGTTAAGAGTGGGCTAAGGCGGGGCCGGGGCGTGGCAGAGCCGGGTGCGACGCTGGATCACAAGCAGATACATCTTCCCCTGTCGAACGTGCTGGCTTGTGTTGCCTTATCAGCGTTGCGCCAAAGGCCTCGGAAACAGTGAAGCGGTGACCTCACGTCTTTCTCTTTTCCCCAGAAAAAGTCTTCTTTAACATGCAAACACACCGCCTTTGTCACACCGTACCACACAAATCAATTCCCCGTCCACCCTCCCCCCCAAAAAAGCCCCGGTGTCTATCCAAGAAGCAGAGGGGAGCCTCAGACAACTCGTGATGGAGCCCCTTTTGATTGCAACTGCATTTCGTGGCATTCGTTCCGTTTATCTCCGTTGACCAGATCTGGCTGGCAGAGGCAAGCTTGAACGACACGTTTTAAAGACGTGTAAGTTTGCATGAAAAGACTTTAGAAGAACAAAAATAAGAAGGAAAAAAAAAACGCTTTTTGAAGTATGAATACAAGGGATCGAGCAGATATATGACTGCATGTCTGCGGCAATAAACTTTGATTTAGAGATGGTGTGTGCTTGTGAATTTGCTCATTCTTTTCTGTCTGGACCACAAAAAAAAAAAAAGATCAGTTGAAATGTGCTCTAACCATTTTGCCCTTTTTAACACCGAACAAACAAGCAAAGTCAAGTCAAAAGGACAGCAGAGAGAGAGCGCCACTCCCCTGGGCTGCACAGGCTGTGAGATCAAGCGCTCATCATTCCCGAGTTCTGTCCCGTCTTTTATTTACTTCCTCAGAGACCTCGGGTTCTGGTGACAAGGGTGGTTAAAAAGGGGAAGAGGCGATCGACTCGGGGATATGATGAATGCAGCAGATGAAAACGAGGGGAAATTTTAGTGCCATGCCAACTCTCTCTACTATCCCCCGCTCCCACCCGCCTTCTTTTCCTTCTCTCTTTCTTTCACCATCTTGCATTTTCAAAGAGCTGAGAGGCCATAGCGAAAGTGAATGAACCATGACCACAGGCAGATGCTCCCCACATCTCTCTCTCTCATCGTGCCCTTCCCACTTTACACCCTCCATTTCCCACAACTAACTTAACACTGCTGTTCCAACGGGGCACATGGTACATTTGCACTGTTTTGGGTGAACTCTTCTTTAACTTATTGTAGCTGACTAGAACACGGGATTTGTGAGGTAAAAACTCTGATGCTATTAACTGATATACATATTGTTTAGCATAGAGATTAAACATATCTTACACTTTTGCTTGCTTTATATTTCAACCCTGTAATGTCCTAAATTATGCATTGTATTATTTACTGGAGTAGACTTTGAGAGCAATTTTTAATATATGCCATTTGTTAATTTCTCCCAATTCCCTCTGGGCACTTGAAGGCCAAATGAGCACAGATGGGACATTTTCAGCCCTTTGGAACAGTCCAATTGACTGATTTGGATACAAAATTATTGTTTCACACTCTACATACCGCACTTTGTCTCCGCTCAGAATACAGCATGCTGAAAGTCAAAGCATTTATTCAAGGGACACATCTGCAACGGTTTGGCAAATAAGTGGAATGTTTCATGGCCACCAATAAGAGAAATAACAGAAATAAAAAAAATTTAAGTTCAGTTTGTAGCCCCCCACATTCATTCTTGAATAAAACCTGCAACTTTTGGGTTCATGAAAACAAAAAATAAATTGTCATGAAAATAAACATTGGCATGTTTTCAAGCGCTAATAAAATAAATTTATGTCTTCTCATTTTCGTGGAATTTGCAACATTTGTAAGAATTTATATTGGAAATAATGAACTGCAAAGATTTAAAGCGTTTAAAAAAAATTAAAACCTCACTCTAAATTTCACAGGGTATTTTCAACAACAGACTATTATATAAGCTTTCTATTCATTGTGAGAGACCCATGAGTCCTAACTCTTTCTGTTCTCTCTCCCAGTGACAATTAGAAACACATTTATTGGGCCTTTTACTGCCAAATGCAGCATGTACAGTTTCAAGAAGAGGTGTAACGCCATACAAGAAATATAGCTTCGTACTCAACATTTTTTATCCTGCTGAAAGCTTTCCAAAATGTTGGCAGAGGTTTTTTAATTCATGTTATACCCAATCTGCAATTTTTCAGCACAGCCTAACACACATTTTGCAGATATTATGTCAATAGTACAAGACTCCTTGAAAAGAAATTGCACTCAAAGCATTTGTGTGTGTGTGTTGACCATGACTACATTTCTGAAAGCAGGAATCAGACCAATCATTGGCAAGCAACGGGGCAGTGAAGCGACCCAGAATTCACTCTCCTGACTCTCAATAGGTTTTCACTGCAGAGCCAACAGCGCTGCCTGATCACCCCCGCTTTGCCAAAAACAATGTTTGTGTGTTGTCTGAAGAATTTGTTTTCCAAGATGTTGTTTGGAGTGAGAAGCACTGGCTGGGCTGATAAAAATGTAAGCTTTTTTTGGCAACCAACGACTCAAATTACCAATAAGTCTTTAAACAAAAGCACAAAAAAATTGTGCTCCTTCTCTGTTTTCTGCTGATTTAATCTCTCAAGTCTCAAGTTTCATTTGAATTCTCTTTATTTTTGTCGCTGGTATTCAGCTGAGTCACAGCACAAGGCAATAAAATGTGTTAAATGTGAAATAAAACTACCCAACCTCTATTATAGGTTGAACATTTTTCACTTACAC
>JAVQJZ010068910.1:0-18720 GCA_036025355.1 Leiopotherapon unicolor | reverse complement strand
TCATTGACTAGAAGCTTTTACAGTGAATGAAAGCTAAATCAAACCACGGTGTTGCAGTAACTGTGGACGACCAAAAAGAGGCAGCAGTGATGCAGCAAATGCTGAATCCATCTCCATGTGGATCAGTTGATCCATCTGGAGTAAAGGTTCCATGTGGGGTCATTTGATGTGCAGATAGACGTGTAGGGGACTGACAGATTTTGAATGTTATGCTTCTCTTGCAAACTATAATTTCTATGAAGCTCCCGATCACAGCTGCCTGACATAAACTAACAAATTGCACACTTGTGTGTTCTTGCACTCTGGCTGCACTGCAATCATCCCCACCGACATCCATCAGGAGCCAGTGACCAGCCTTTTCTGTTAAAAAGCAAACATCTGGGAGTGCTTACGTAAACAAAGATAGAGACATATTGTTCTTTTTTTTTTATAGCAATAAAGCCATCAAAAGCAGGATAACAGTACTAAAGGTCACGAACAGCAAATCCTGCCTGTTGTTGGCTGGCTGTGTATTTACATAAGGTGTAGTGGACACAATGCTGAGGACACAGAACAGGCCAGTGGGCACAGACGACTCTGTGCTGCATGCTGACACCATACAGAGCGAAGTGTGTGCATAGACATGGAGGATTTAAAAAAACTTTTGGCACAGAGTCAGTGACAACTGCAGCTCATGTTTTTGTGTGTGTGTGTGTGTGTGTGTGTGTGTGTGTGTGTGTGTGTGTGTGTGTGTGTGTGTGTCTCTGATGAGATCATGAGGTCATTGTTTTAGCCAAGCGGTCTGATGTGCACACACACAGAAAACCACAATATTTAAATACACAAATCTGATTCTCAGATGAGAGGCAGTTTTACTGCCTGTGGCTGTGGCCAGTAATTAACCTGG
The DNA here is from genome assembly GCA_036025355.1 of Leiopotherapon unicolor. Lineage (NCBI taxonomy): Eukaryota > Metazoa > Chordata > Actinopteri > Centrarchiformes > Terapontidae > Leiopotherapon > Leiopotherapon unicolor. The sequence goes on along the minus strand of JAVQJZ010068910.1, from coordinate 17,834 downwards.
GTGAGTGTGTGAGCACCCAGGGATATGTTATCACTAATTTTAGATGCACCCTTGCAGTAAGGTGGTTTGTTTTTGCCTAATAGGCAGCAGGTGACATTTGAAAAGGTTGCGATAGCAGGGAGGAGGTCCGACTGGCACCCTCTGAAAATATTAACAAGCACCCTCCATGGGAACTTCATACAAGCTTGTTTTACTCACACCTTTTGACTACAAAAAGGAAGGGAAAAAAAATGAAGAAAATAATGACAGAAAAAGTGACACTACTAAAATTCCTTACTTTTGTTCCATAAATACACTGAACTAAAGAAGATGCAGATGTACAGAGGGGCGCACTGATGGTACATGGGAGACAAACAGCAAAAAAAAGATGAAGGATAGATAAGAAAAGGCACCGTACTGTTATTATTGGGCCTCATACTGAGTTCCCCCACTGAGTGTGCGTGTGCACCGGTGAGATAAGAGTATGACTCATGCGTACCCTCACACAGACTCTGAAGGTACCAAGGTAACGTTCAAAACCAGCGCCGCCGAGATTAGAAATCACTGTTCTGACCATTTCCGCTCATTAACCTGCTGTTTACAACGCATAAAAAGACGTCTGTGTTTTATTTTTGTCCCCCTAAAGCTTCCTTCCATATATTCAGAGGTTTAAAAAAAGCAGCAGTCGGTGCCCTTAACTCCACTCAGATGTTGAAAACGTACGTAGCGCAGCTGAGAATAGCCCTTCTGTCTTCACTTGTTCCACCATCACCTCCTTGTATTTCCTCCATTCCATCTTTTTTCCGTTTTCCATCTCTCCGCCGCCCGTCATTAACCGAGCTCGCTCTCCTCTTTCTCACAGATCCCCTTTCTCCTCCCCTGCCAGTTTTTCTAGCATCTTTTTGTTCGTCCTCTCTTTACTTTCCCTCCCAGCTATCAGCAGCGTGTTCCAGCCGGGGGAACAGAGTGTTCAGGTGGCATCTGAAGAGTGTTTCTGAGCTCTGCTCTGATAGCTGTACTGAGGCTGAGCTGCTGCTTCACATGTTCAGACCTGAATCCAGCGCTGAAACAATTAGCAGGCTTCATTAAAAGTACTCTCTTTTGATTAGTTACTTCTCAAGCAGAAACAGTGTGGATAGTTTGTTGCTGTTTTAAAATGTGAGAATTTGAGGTTTTCTGTTTGATATCACTGGAAACTGACTTTCTTTTGAGTTCTGTACTGGGGAAGAAACACGCTGTCTTCACTTTGAGACTATTTTCACAGAATACATAGGACTGATAGAGAGCTTCGTCACATGCTGCAACAACCTGCAGCTCAGTACGAGAAACACAGTGAGCTGATGGTGGACTCTCAGAGGAACAGGACCTGATCTGGGTGTCATTCATCATTTTTCAATAATTAGCATACAGATTCTTACGGATTTATGGCCACATTTTTTTTTGTGAGGTCACATTTGACCTTTGACCTCCAAATTCTAATCATCCTTGAGTCCAGGTGAACATTTATGTCAAATTCCCTCAAGAGAACAAGATGGATGTAAAGAGAAATGTCAGGCCGGACAGACAACTTGAAAACATAACAGCCACAGGTATCACAGGCGTGGAGGTAAAACAAAAAAAGTCAATTTCTCAGATGCAAAAAAAAAAAAAACCTAATTGAATCCATATTTGAATTTAGAGTTGATATTATCCCAAAAATGCTTAGAACACATATCAACCATTTTCTATCTACAGGTAGGTGTAAAATAGGAGCCACATTTTGACCCAGACTATCCAGAACTTTTAGTCCCAGGAAGTTTTTCCTGCAGCCCATTGTTGTCTGCGTTTCCACCGTGGTCTTTAAAGGATTAGGCAAATTAGTCAGCTGACGTACAGGAACACGATGGTTGTTTTTACACCTCGTTGAGGCAGCATTTATTGTGGACCTTCTTCTGCACCACATCAAAGTTGAAGAAAAAATAAAACTGTAAATCAAGTTTGTTTGCTGGTGCAGGCCTTTAAAAATGGAAGCTGAAATAAAATGTTGGGAGCCAATCAGAAACGTTTAGCCCTGAGAAGGGACGTTTTGGGGGCTAAAATAATGTGCCCAGAATTTAATGCGGTCGCTGGTCCCTGTTCTCAAAACGTTTCTCCAAAGGTTCCTGGTTTATGTGGAAAGTTTCTGTGTTTGAAATATGGCTGTAGCAGCATTTCTTGTTTGTTACACTACATATTATTACTTCTTTTCAATGAAAAATACTATTTATTCAAGTGTAATTTGTTATTGCTCTCTTAATTTAATTGTTTTTTTCGAATAAGTCCATGTCCAGTCTTCGAAAAAAGTGTAATCACAAACTACAGACCAGAGAATGCATCTTTCATATTGGCTCTGCACATACTGTAAATGCCGTTTGGTCACATTCTTATCTGTGTCTGTGCACAGACATAAGTCCTCAAGCAGGTAAAAAAAAAAACCCTCACTTTGAGAAATCAGCTCCTCTGAAGATATCTCCGTATATGATCTGGAGGCGAGAACCATGAGCGAGGAGAAATATGAAAAGTAAGCTTTTACATGACTTTCCAAGCAAAGTAGGCGAAGGATTTTTTTTCTTTTCCTCCATAAATTATGGATCTCTGCCCGTCTCTGCAGCAGACAGCCAGCCTCCAACCATCCATCTCCTCCTCAGCTCGCTCTGCCACTCTCCATATATGCATATGGATAACATGTATGCACAGAGGAGGGAGAAGAGCAGTGCGACGGGTAATTATGTCCTTAAGCACTCTTCTCACGGCAGAAACACACACCGTTTACCTCCAGTCAAAGCAGGTGAGGCAGAAGATAAAGCTCCGTGCTGGAAAATATGCTTGGGAGAAAGGAAAACAGGGATGGGAGGATTTAAATAGCCTGAGCAGAGCAGCGTAAAAAAAAAAAAAGGGAGACAGAGGAGGAAGTTGGCAGAAGTGGCGGAGGAGAGGAGGCAGAGAGAAAGACAGCGAGATGAATTGAAGTGAAGCCTCGCCGTCGAGAGGTAGCTAAATATGGATCCGGAGAAGCAAAGTCACTTTTAACCAGATCAAACAAGTCATCAGCTTTAACTTTGAGGCCCGTTCAATAATCCTTTACAGGCCGGGGCCCCTGCATTATTGAGTGGCACTATATGCTGAGGCAGACACGTGTTACAGCTGGGGATCAGTCGTCCGGAGCTCACGGCAGATCTCGTCTCTCCGGAGCAACTCGCCTTTCACCGCCTCCCCTTTTCACCCATTTCCTCTGATGTCACAGCGCTAACATGTGTACCGGAGCGCGGCGTTCAGCCAGTTATCCGTATCAAAGTCCATCTTCCCGTTCAACAGCCGCATTTCTGTCGTCATTATCGAAGCATTAAATGTCCATCATTTCCCCTGCGTCACTGCTGCTCATCTCTCTCTCTAAAAGCAAAAAGGGACAGATGCCTCAGTGTGATTTTGTTATGATATTATCAACACAGGCTGCTCTCTGCTGCACAGCGTTAATGGATTTTCTGTTGCCGGTGCCAGGGTAAGCGCTGAACTTTGATCACACAACAGGCTGTTCCGTGTTCAAAGCCGGCCCGGGGATGAGGAATCCAGTTCAGAGGCAGTGGGTCCCCGCTCTGCACCGAAACCAGCAGCTGCAAAGGACTTTCTGCCACAGTGGAGCTTTGTAATTTGCATTATGGCCCTCTTCAGGGTTGATGAGTGACATCCGTTAAAAATGCCTCCACAGCCACAGTAAAAGAGGAGAAAACTGACCCTCGCTGAGTCCTGCCACCCGACTTTGGTTACTGCAGTGATCAACAGGAAAGCCAAAAGCTGCACAGCTCGTCCTCACCGCCTGATGAAGACCGTGAAGACCGTTGGTGTATTTTAGTGCAGTATTATGAATTAATTAATTAACATGAAAAGAACATCGTACTTTTGTTCACACTCTGGGCTTTAACTGTAGGTAGTAAGCTAGTTAGGTGGGGCTGCTAATGTTCGTGGTTTTCATTACAGCAGATAAACAGCAGTTTAATCTGTTCCTCACACTTTTCTCTGTGTTTTTGGTTTAGTTGTGTTTTGTGAGTTTTAGTTGCCATGCTATCTTCGGACCATCGCTCTGAAGCAATGGGGTTCAATGAATTAAAACAGGCACAAGGCTGATCATTACGTCTCCTGTCCTTAAGCCGGTGGAGTTCAAAGATGACAGAAAGCCAAGCGGTGCGAGTTAAACTGAGTTTATTCTTATTCACATTTAAAAGATTCTCATGGCAGCACATTCTTCCATGTTTACCTGCGGGACGTCCTGTCCCACACACAGATCTCAAAATTCATAGGAGAAAAAAAGGACATTTAAAAAAAAAAAAAAAAAAATTCTCATAAGACCATCATTTTCAAAAGGAAACCAGGGCTAAATACCCCACACCAGGGTGAGGGAGACGGTGGAAGAAAAAGCAGCAGCATTTAAAACTTCTGGAAGGGGGGAGAGCTTCTGAGATGCTGTGTGCTTCTTCTGTGCGTGTGTGTGTACGTGCTGTCTCGGAGCAGGCACATCAAGACACACCGTCACCTTCAGATCAATCTCTATCAGCGATACAGGGGTTAGGGAGACGCCAAACAAACATGGTGGAGGTTTAAATCAAAGCGGAGGAGGAGACAGAGACAGACACAAGTTCAAACCAGAATGCAGCTGTTGTGTTTTTCAGCCTGTAGGTGGTAACTGCCTTCTCGTCAGTGAGTCGTCTTCTTAACACAGACATTTACGGCTGTCTTTTATGTACACACCCGACACACGCACACGCACACGCACACGCACACGCACACGCACACGCACACGCACACACACACACACACACACACGCACACCCCTCCCCTGTGTGGCTTTGAGGGATTGTTGCGTCTCCACAGAGCCTGCTGTGGTGTTGGGAATATAAATACCAACATGTTTTCCGCGGAGGCTCCCACAGTGTGTGTGTAGATCAGATCTCGGGTTAAACTGTCGCCCAAAACTGCTATATTTAAGGCCTTTCAAACTGCAGACGTGCAGTGTGACTCTTACGTGTGTGTTAACAGAAAACTACATTGCAATATTCTCTTTTAATCTCTCACTCTTCATTTCATTCATCTGCCCCTCTATTCATCTGTCTGAGAGAAAGACAGCCGTCAGTATTGACAACAAAACAAAAACAACAAAAAAAACCAACAATAAGCCAAAACCAGAAGATAAAAACATCCAAAATGGAAACCCTCCTCAGCTGTTGTAAACAAAGTCCCATTGCAGCCCCATCCTCACCACCTGTCAGTGTCATCGTCCGCATCCTCAGCAGAAGTCTGATAGTTCGAGTTAAGTTCAGTTTAGAGGCTGGTTACCGTAAGAACCAAACAGCCTCACTTTCCTCCCCTCTGTCCGTGTGTGTGTGTGTGTGTGTGTGTGTGTGTGTGGTCACTGGTACTGGAGGTAGTTCTTGAGCGTCTGAGGCAGAGGGAGTGTGTCGATGTGATGGATGCGCTCTCTGCCCAGAGCCAGTCGAGCTACTCGTCTGCAGAGGTCCATGAGTGGGAGGGGCTCCGCTGTGAGGGGGGGGCAGGAGAGAGGAGAGACGTGGTGAGTGCAAGCTGTGTGACATCAGACACATTTCAATCTCATACGGTTTGTTTATACTTCAAGCTGACATGAACACCTGAGTCAGAGTGAGGTGGTGCTGAGGCTCAGCTGACACCTGCTTCTGTGACACTCTGAGTTTCTTTATCTGTTAAAGTGTTTTTCTGTCTTTTATGTTGACGCTCCGTATGGATTTATTCAGACGTGACGGTACATTTATAAAGTAACATTTGGCATGGTGTGCGTGAGGAGGTGCTGCTGAAAAAACAGCTGTGAATCGAAAATTTAACAACATGAATGATTTAAAACTTATTTTGCCTTTCGAAGCCTTTTTATGACCGTCTCAGGGTGGCGCCTCAAATTCTCACACTGATACAAATTCAACATTTATTAGGAGGAGAAGTCTTCTGCCTGTGCTTTATAACATCCAGCACACACAGGCAGTGAATGACAGGATGTTCAGTTGGGAGAGGCAGCTGGACTAATTATTAGTGTGGTGGCACAAGGTTGTTTTTTTTTAATCTCACATGGTTTGGACTGAAGAGTATTGATCTTAATCGGAGGTAGAGAAAACACACTTACAGTAGTTTCACTCTGCCTTCACTTGAGCGGAATATTTTACTTCAGATATTCATTCATTAGGTTGTTATTCGATTTTCAGTTAGGGGACTCAGGTATTCTGTTTTGTTTTTGTATTTCTCGTGTGTTTATTGATTAATGGTATCAAATCATGCTCTGAGTAACATGTCACCAGTCAAGCCTTCCCGTTCAATGGAAGTGGCCTCGTGGGTGACAGATGTGTGTGATGTAGTCGGACAGGTTTGTTACAGGAAGTGACTCTCCTGCGTGTACCTGCATGTGCAGGAAACACCGTGAAGTCCAAGCCTCCACGGATTATTAAAATACAGAGACAGACAAAGAAAAAAGAAAGAGAAAGTCTCCTGACTCATTCTTAAAAAAGCTAGCTGTGGTACAAGTAAGTCACCTATCTATACGTTCATCAGTTCACACACTCCAGGCCACTGCACAATCCTCTACACACACTGAACTCAGTTTCTTTTGTTCTCAACCAAAGATATCACAAAGCAGGTTTTCTTTGTGTAGAGGCCATGTCCTTGAAACCGGCAGTGAGAAAACTGGTTATCAATCCACAATCATTCTGACAGGTGTATGCTACTGTAACAACAGGTAGACAGACAAAGAAAGCATCTTTTCTTCTGTAATCATTTTGAAAATTAAAATGGAATAAGAAGAGGAACGAGATGCTGCTACTAGCAATATTAAAATTTAATATTTACTCAGACATGTCATCAGTATTGTCTCTATATGCCAGCAGCACATGGCAACTTCCTTCCCACCAATTCTGGAAACTGTGTGCTGTCTGTCTGTCAGACAGAGACAGACTCTTAACTGCTGTCCCTTTACGGATGTCAAGCTGCTCCACCTGGAAGCACCATCTGGCCGGGCTGAATTCCTGCTGTTCAGAGTCCACTTACACTGTGTGAAGGACAAGGGCAGGGGCATTTACACTCGCATACACGCATACTGCACAGACACCGGTTGAACAAGGTGGAGACTGAAAAGAAAAGTTTGTCATAGTTTCCGTGAACCAGCCTGACCTACATGACTGTTTGCATAGATATTCAATAAGCTGCAATCACAAGCACGCTTGTAGCCTTGATGCGATGATTTATTGATGGAGGTTTTGACAATAAACCGCTCTTCTGGGCAAAACCCTGAACTGCTTGCTTTTGAGTCTGTGTTCTGGCTACAGTTGCATCCTTAATGCTGCATATGTGCACTCCATATTTTGCTTGACAAAAACACATTTGCTGCTGCAGATGAAGGGGCTGCTTCAAACGCACGCACGCACGCACGCACGCACGCACGCACCTTATACTGCATACACAGAGAAGCACACAGATCCAAACAAGACTCCTCTGTGACTGATTGAGCCGTTTCTCTCCGCAGTCTATTAAAAGTGAGCCGCATTAGCCGCCCCCCTGAAAACAAGGCGAAGCCAGTATGTGTCGTCTGGTCTGAAGTGTGTTCATGGAGCTGGAGCCTGACGGAGCCCGTCGAGAGACCGCAGGCATTCCTCTGGGCGTGAGCCGCGGCCGGGTGGCTACACAACCGCTGGATGGTGAGCACACAAACACGGCTAAAAGGAAACAGGAGGGTGTCTGAAGTGAGGAGTAGACGAGAATCAAATAGACATCGACTCAGAGTACAGAGAGAAAAACAAAGAAAGAAAGAATAACAGAAGAAAGGAAGAAATGTCATGTAATGTCTCTGTTAGGGTGGAACTTTCTGATGGAACATCAGTTTAGAAAATCCCTGCGCTTTGCTTCGTGCTGCCATTTGCAGTTGATGGTGAACTTTTTCCGCTGTCTCTCACTGAATTCCTGCACTTTTGTCTGGTAGGTGACCTTTGAAAAGGCAGTGAGAGGAAATAATGAAATCCACCAGTGAACAGCAGCTGACAGGGTGTAAAGTAATGGAGTACAGCTATCTCAATTTATTTGACTGCCATGTACTTAATGAAAAGCTTTTGTACGAACACCTTGGGGACACGTGGCGGAGTGCAGATTCATTTGTAGCCACGTCAACATAGTGAGTTTCCAATTCAGAAAGACATGTTGAATGAACTTGGACTGAATATAGACAATGTGCAGTGACGTGTGTAATGAGACTGTACAGCTGATAATTCTTCACGGCAGCTATAAAAATACTTGGCAGGACAGTCACATCCCTCCAACATCTTATTACCCTCTGCCTGCACACCATCTTACATGAGGAGGAACTAAGACAACTGGTAGTATAATCACGTCTCCATTTATCCAGCACCTTGTGACCCTCTGAACTCTGCTCACATATATGAAAAGGGCTCTGATCACACACTCGTGGTGCCAGTGGAGCCTCTGTGGAATGAGGACCCCTCCGCCCCCTCCCCCAGAGATGGATTCACTTTCCATTGGACTTAACGGCAACTATCAATCAGTCTGCTCGTACTAGCACCGCCCCCGCATATAGGTAGTTTCCATAGTAACCACACCCCTGCTGTGTGATGTCAATGAACTGGAGTATATAGTCACAGATGCAGCATGTGTTCCACGCACAGTGTGTGTTTAGCTTTCTAAGTACTGCCTGTATTGTTGCCAATTTAAATAATCAACCAAATGTTGCTGTCTGATACGGTATGGACAGCTGTGATGAGATATATGATATGCTGCAAAATAAGTCACCTCACAGCAAGACGTCCTCAAACAAGAGAACAACTGCACACTCCTCCAAATTACATTCCGAAACAACATTATTGAAATAGATTCTGCACAGAGTGCTTCCACTTGGCTCTGACTCTTAGAGAAGTGAGTGTATTCACTCGAAAGTTAACGAATCTAGAATCCGTATAATCCTTGTTTTCTCATACAGTGTTGTACTTTTCAAGGCAATCTACCTGCCTGGATCATCAAAACCAGTAAACATGAAGTGAATTATCACTTTGCACAGAGCAACACCTTCATTAGAAGTCCAAAGTCAAACATTGTTACCTGCAGCAACAAGATTGCTACCGACAACAGCAGCATTACTCTCCGAGGGGAGCCAATGACGTGATGATGCTACAAACTTGCTGAAAACCAGCCAGTCCCTGCTGGCAGAAGCTGGTCTCCATGGTAAGGGTTGCCTGGGGCGACAAGTGGTCCTGTCAGACAGTGGTGATGAGCACTGACAGGAAGTGCACACCGTCCATCATCTGGTAAGACTGATTAACAACACTTGTACGTGGTGCAGGTTGTAATTTCACACCAGCTTTAATGAAATGACGTGGTTCAGAGTGGGCCTGACATGTGGCTGCTCTACTTCATAAATTAAATTACAAGTTTATCTGAAATACAACACACTTTTTCCTCGGTACCTAGAACAGCATGTATCTATTCTGTTACCGATATCACGATTGCTATGCCAGTGAAAACGATTCTCTAAGTTCATACGGGCCTTGGGGGTGTTTTTCCTTCAAAGGGAGGTCTACCACTAACTTAACATATATAATTCCATAATATTTACATTATGTTCTTTCAAGTCTGTCTAATAACAAACACCGATTGCAAAATCTGTTTGTGTACGCCCATTTAAATCAGCCTGCATGTCATCTATCACAGATGAAAACCCTGAGAGAAGTTTAAACTAAATCAGCATAAACAGGCATGTTTAATCATCAATCTGTGCACGTTAGCTGGAAGCATTTAAGTTAACCAGTGGTGAGCAGTGGATCCATGATGCTCGTTATTCTTTCCTCCTCCTTCCAGTCTGTGATGTAAGTGTCTCGTATTGTGCCTCTCCCTTTCCTCTCAGCACTTGTGTCTCCCTTTTTTTTGTAATAGCCAGAGACTAGTTTCTGACAGATTTATGGCACACTAAAGAGGAGATGGAGTGTGGGAAAGTGTGGTTAAGGACGACTGAGCACCTGATGCCCCGTTGGACTACAGAGGCCTGTGGGCAACAGGCGCACACATCTACCTAACATTTAATCGAGAACAAAGTGGAGGACGGGGACGGCAGTGCGTCACTCAGTCTGCCCTCACTGAGGTGCGACGGCAAATACCCAACCGTGATAGGGCACCCTTCCTTCCCCTATAATTTTCCTTTAGCCTCACACTGTGGGTTTCAATGCACAGCACACACACGTCAGCTCACTGTGAGAGACACTCCGACCCAGTTACGTCCTACTTAGAAATAAGGGGTAAGACAGGTCCACCTTTTTGGCACGTGTCCCAATTTACTGTTCATTCAACTCCACCCCTGTTCGTCCTGCCTTCGCTTCATTGCGAGAAGTATACCAAGGTAACAGGCAAAGGGTGCAGACTCCCAGGCAGGCTTATCTAACAGATTAGCATAAAACTGTTGGGGCTGTCTGACCTAGTTTAAAGATGACGAGTGGATGTGTCTCGCATATACAGCCCTTAAGGTGTGGCCGCGTCCCCTTTCACCGACAGGTCAAAGGGAAGGAGTGGTATATATTCAGGGACGGACAGAATTAGATCAATGATGTATGAGATAAGAGAGAAAACTGGAGCAGGACGGCGAGGCGAGAAGCTGGAGGACGTAATGGAGCGAACGGTCACTCTACACCTAATCGGAAACGCAGGTGTCCGAACTGTATCGCCCACTCAGAGAGGAAACCAATTGCTCATGAGCTAGCGATTCCTTCCGCTGACCGTATCTGGCCGTCCATTACCTCGCACCGCCGAGCCAAGGCTTCCAGACAGGAGCCTGGACTGCCGTCAATTTGCTCCCTGTTCCTCCTGCCGCTCTCTCGCTCTGCTCAGGAAATAGAAGCTGAGCAGACTTGATTATAAAAAGGGGACAACTGGAATACACACGCAGACACACGCAGACACACACAAACACGAGAGCTGTGGCAATGCCGTGGAGAGAGGTTTGTAAAGAATGCTCTTTTTTACTGAAACTGAAAGATTTATTAGGCATCATACAATATTAAGTTCACCATCAATCAGTGTTCATTTTGTTCTTGTTTTCCCAAACTAATTACTTCCTTCCTTGCCATTTTTTTTTCTTTCAGCTGGCCAGTAAAAGCGCACCCACTTTGATTTGGTATTTAGAGTGTCAGAAAAGAGAACTACAAAGATTTCAGTTGATGGAGTAGAGTTTGGACATGAAGTAAGCAGAAAATACGCCAGAACAGCCGTGTTTACCCACCAACACAACACAAAGACTAAATTCATCCCGACAACATACCAGGCTTTGTTCACACATTGAGCATCTAGAGTTAGCTGGAACTGAATTTTTATCACCTTTAATCTGTTCAGAAGAAGGTTCAACAGGGTTAGATTTAGTGCGTCACAACGAATGAAATTCTGATGGGAAACATTACCAGTTCTGTTCAGACAACATATGACTCCCACTGAATAGAAACAGACACAACACGGGGGATAGGGGAGCGGCTACACTGATGGATAACACGTGTAAGATCTAATTAGAAACCTTCAGTGGGAATAAAGTGTTTGTTAAAACTTGATAAAAGTTAGCTAAAAGTTTCTGATACCAATGACATAATTAGGCTTTATGTCTAAACATTAAAGTGCAGTGATATGATCAGTAGAGTTAAAAAAAAAAAACATCATCAGCACTTTTGCAGGTTTGGACTTAAGTTCTTGTCACTAAGCAACAGCCCAAGATGAATTTTAAGGCAGCTTTACAAGAACAGAGAAATGCCAAAATACTTGCAAATCAAACACAAATAATTAACAATCAAATCAAGCTAACTCATGTATCCACCTACAGAGAACAGGGCAGAAGAGTCCAATCAAGGAGCTGAAACTTCTCATCTATGCAAGGTCCAAGTCTGGGTTAGAGCTTACAACTGTGTTGAGCTGAACATCACTAACAGTTGTGATTAGCAGAAGGAAGACATCCCTTTTACATAGGGCAAGCCCTTAGCCAACAAACTGTGCAGACTGCCTTGTCAACAATTAACCACCCACCTATGCACCAAAAAGTCAGCTTAAGCGTTTCCACAGCAACCTGCCACCACAATTGGGTGTGTAAACACTGAAAGGAAGATTAGTGTTGAAAGGGATGAGGAGGGGGGAAAGAGAGAGTAGAAATGGTGGCGGGAGGGAGGAGATTAAACACAATGAGAGTCGGAGTCAAATAGGGTTCATTTGCAAAAAAAGGGGGGGGGCATGTCAGTAGAGTGTGTGAAACACTTCCTCCTCTCCAGCCCGTCTCGTTCAGGTGTAAATGAGTTTGGATCAGCTTGCTGTCATTAGGCTGGCCGGGCTGTGGTGTCATGAGGCTCGTTGTGGCCGAGAGAAAAAGATGGCTTTCTAAGAATAGAAGGATGACGGCGAGATCCAGCAACCCCATTGTTCTGTACATAAGAGAGAAGTTAGCAAGCCAGAGGTACAAAAACCAATAACACTGGTGCCTCAGAGGGGTTTGCTTTCAAGTGTCTCTGGGACTGAGGGCCAAAGGACTAAAGTGTTCAGTGAAATGCAGGAAGGATGAGAAAACTGAATTAATGTGCGGTATTAAGGGACAATACAGACGGGAAAGAAAAGTATAGGGATACTTATCTCTTCTCACTTCGCAGGGAGTAAGAGATTGAGAATAAAAGGGCCTAAGCAGGAGGGAGAAGGAGAAAGGAAAAGGACGTGAATAGATTACAAGACGAGTGAAAGACCAAGAACCCACAGAGTGAACAAAAAGTGAATCTACTTTGATTTGCTATAAGAGAGTGCACAAAAGCGAGATGTGGGAATATGGGAGCACTGCCATCTCTGAGCATACATATTGATGCTTCCATTCTTATTCCATATTACAACATGAGATGTGCTGAGATATATCACACAGTGCTCTCTCATGTGCTTTATGTTAGACCCTTTGAACATACATGACTCCAAACTCTGGTGTCATATACAGTGTACAAGTGCATGTTGCGTGAGTAAAGAGAATATGAATATCACGCTGGTGACTGTATCAGTATTCTCTCATCTTTGATGTCTACAATAAAGTAAAAAGAAAGACAAACAAAAACAAGTGACTGATGGGAGTTCAGGCTCATAAGTCAGCGCCATTAACAGTTTCCATTAGCAAACTATTTTGACTTCCCCGAGCTTCATTAGTCTGGCGAAGAACAAACTGATCAAACTATTCATGCACTCCTCCGGCTTCAATGAGCTCACTAACAGGAGAGAAAGTCTTCAGGGAACCAGCAGGATAAAAAAGTGTGCTACCTAACTGTGGGATCTGATCACTCGGGTCCTATTCACACAGCCTTGATGCTCAATCCTGATTCATTTTTAAAATTTTGTTTTTACTGAGACTGCCTGCAATTATGTTAGTCAATGTGACCAATGTCTGGTAACAGCCTACTGCACATGTATGACAGAATAACACAAATGGCTGTGATGTTGCAGTGAGCCTCTTTATCATCATGTATTGTGCATTTTGAATATCCACATCAAGTACAAAAGAAGTCTTCGACGTTAAAAAAAAAGCAAAACACTTCTGAACACTGTGTGAGCAAAAGTGTGAGTTTGTAATGATAAGATGAAATATAATATAATAAATATAAGTTGATATGTACAGCTTCAGTCCAGATGAGGGTGACACGGTCTCTAGTGGTGTCCTCAAACTGATTGCAAGCCATAAAACAGTGATAGTTTATTTGTACTATCATTACAGCATACGGGATGCACACAGTTCTCTCTCATCTAGAGGACATTCCCGACACAATATTCACTGGTATTTCAGCATCACGTTAACTGGCCAAGTCATGATAAAAACATGAGTCATTCTTTCCTTATTTGAAATGTGTTCATTATTAAGCCATTTCCTGAGATGCTCCCTGATTTTGCACTGGGCAGGCAGCAAACAACAGCTCCCTACCTTTTAATCAGCTGGCACCAGACCCACTTGCATGAGAAAACAATTAGCTAGAAGCATCTAAAAGCAGCAGAAATGAAGCGGGGATGTTAATTCATCAGCAGCAGTACTAACCTACCTTCCACATAGTGAAGTCATGTAATGAGACTGTAAATACAAAAAAAGGCTAATGGTATTTCAAACTAAATAAAGCTCATACCTCATGTTTATTAGTTGTAGGTTCCTCCTAAATACTGGCTGCTTCAAGAACATATGATCTTTCAAATGCCTGACAGATTTTGTACGACAATATTAGCCACTGTACATCATGTGCTCGTAAGCTACTTAACACCTAACCTGACGTTTCCTCCTATGCAAGGCCAGACGCTGAGCTCAGAGGCACACTGGGACATCTTCCAGAATTCCTCCTCTACTAGCTGCTGTCTGCCAACACACACTCACTCACACACACACACACACACACACACACACACACACACACACAAGCACATGGCTTGAAGCCACGGACATGGTGTCCATGCCTCACTGTCTGCAACGCCCCAACCTGCTCTGGGCAGGGCAGGAGGGAAGACTGAGCTATTACACAGTCTGAGGGCCAGACTTGATTGAGACGACTGGACGATGACATTTAATGGAAAAGTCAAGCTGACACACACACTACACACACTAATCTTTCTGGTGACTTCAGGACACTGGTGAAACAGATATCCCTATTACATCAGTTGGCTGGGTACAGTGTTCTTGTTCTGCTGTGGGAGTGTATGAAAGTTTGACGGAGGCTGTCTGAGGACTGCTGAAAAGCGATAGCAGACTAGAAATAGTACACACAGAATATGGTTAAGCTGCTTCCTATTGGTAAACAAAGCAGCAGTCCCTCTCATTGTGGGCTTTTTATAGTTCAGTGCAGACAGAAATGTTCACTATCGTCTATGCTCTCTGAAGAACAGAATAAAAGGCAAATCTGCAAGCGATGCCTGCAGAGTCTCGCCTTAAAATCTAAATCCTGAACATTTCTGGAGAGCCAACAGCAGGTCTAAGTATTTGGAAATTAGCTACACCAGTAGTGCTTGAGGACGCAGTTTTTAAACTAAAAAATCCCTCATATTTCACACATTAGACTGTATGACTGGGACTTCTCCAGAGGATTAGGAGGCTGTCAAAATGACTCAGCTGTCTGATTCAGACTTCTCTGCCCATCTTCGAAACAATTACACTTTGTCATGACACACATAACCCATAGCCCATAGCCATAACTTAAATTATATTTTTCTCCATCTCTCTTCCTCCTTCTCCACCTTTTGGTCCTACCCTGGGCTCTGTCGCTAGATTCCTGAGTTGTTATGGCACAAATATCCCCCTGGGCCTTTCCAGCCTTGATGAGCAGGTCTATATATAAGCCTATCTGGAGTTTCATACATAAACCAAACATCTCTACACTGTGAAAAAGCACCTACCACATCCACCTCGAGGTTTATGCAGTGAAGGCAAACAGCAACACTAAAATCAGGCACTAGACTCCTCACTTGGAAGATGACTGGGTAAATAGAGGGCTGAGTTACTGGCATCTGATGCAAGTTATTACTGTTGTATATAAAACTCATGCCTTTATGTGCATGTTTACTACAAAACTTTGTGAATTATGTACAGTACTACAAATCTTACACAGAAAGCATGAAGAATTCTAATAATGAGGGAGTATGCTAGCTAAACTTAGACATCAGGGACAAACTACTGATAAGATGTGAATTAAAGTTGACTGGGAGAATGTGACTCCTGACATGAAGGAGATCAGCCAGAGAGATGGGGCGATCGCTCTGCTGGAGCTGTTGGAGCTACAGAAAATACTGAGCTGTGCGGTGGTGTTACAGAGTGAGGCTTCATTGGCTGGGTACAGACAGCAGCTTTCAGAAAGCACACATGACAGACAAAAGCCAAGATTAACTTTGGCCTGCCATCTTTGTGGAATTAACATTAATTAGCAACAGCTGATGTGACCTGGTGAAAGAGACTGAAAGATCCTGTCAGCGCTGGCTACAATTGACAAGCTGTTAGCTGAATGTCTTGTACACTGCTCTTTGGTAATGAGGAGGAATAATAGATTTGTTACTGTTGGGGCATTTTTCTAACCTGGGTGTCAGAGCAGAGTCACTCACTTGTATGATTAAATAGTTTTTCAATTGCATATGGAGCAAATTGTGGAGCCAGGCTGTCACTGAGGAGAGGCTGATGTGACAAAACCAGTGCAGAAAAGAAAGGATGGAATTTTCATCTGCTTTATTTCAGCCGATATGGCCTGAGAAATCCCTAATGACAAGTTCACTTTTACATACTTTGACAAATTTGATATGCCGAAACATCATCGGCATCTTTCTGCCTGCCAGTGAACAGTCATGTTAACACGGACATATCTGCAGAAATGACACAAACGAGCAGCTTGTAAAAGAACATACTGCCACATTTATGTGTGTGTGTGTGTGTGTGTATGTGTGTGTGTCACTTACGATCTAGTCCATTGACGTAACGAATAGAAACTTCACAGTGTCCCCACACAGCGCTGACGATGGGGTACAGTCTCTTGCCTTTCAGCCCTCTAAAAGCTACTCCCAGATACTGTCCGTCTACCATGAAGCTCAACGTTCCTTCGTCCATATCTAGTATTACTGTCAGAGAGTCTGGAAGTACAAATGACTCGTCTGGCTCCAGGAAACAGGGGTACGTGGGTGCTGACGTGGAAATGGGCCGGTTCTTTCCATCGTGATACAGTCTGTTCCGACCCAGGTCCCAGCCCCAGGACTCAGAGTCTGAGCCCACCAGGGCCGTGTAGCCAACTGAGTGTAAGGGAGCCTCGGCAGTGGCCACACCCACAACGGCGTGTGTGCCTCTCTGTCTGGCCGGCCAGTGAATCCTCCAAACATGGAGGCCCCGGGTGTATCCCACCTTCCCCCGGATACAATCTGTGCTCTGTGCCACTGGGTGTCGGTGAAACGTCAGCTTGTCGTCCTCCTTAACAAAGACATTGAGTGACCGGTCGTCCGGGTTCCAGGCGTGGCGGAGCTGGGCTTCAGGGCTGGCTGATGGCATGTCCAGCAGTAAGTCCAATCTGGGGGGGCGACAGAAATCTGGGCCCCGCAGTTCGCGGCGTACTGGCCGATATGACGGCTCCCCACGTACATCCACTGACTTGATGCTGCCAGAGATCTTCTGGCCCATGGCTGGGTGGGTCCAAGGGAGGAAGGGACACAGGGGAGGGAGGTGGATGGACCGAGGGTGGTAATGAGGGGGCGGTAGGTCCTGACGTTACCTCATGAGCACAATGGCAACACAGTGGGTCCTGGGTGGAAAGGTGCTGGTGGACACGCACACACTCTTCAGCCAGGAGGAAGCGCGCTCCTGAAACACACATGAAATGAAAACATTATGCTTCGACTGCACGGTCTGCTTCACATCAGTCACTGTTGGCTAATCAGGAATCATTCAGCAGAGAGGACACAGCAACTGCTTTACTATTTTTCCTTCGCTTGACTGGAGATTAATGTCATACAGTACTGCAGTACAAAAGTAAACTGATGGGTTTGAAACTGATGACATTTTTTGGTTTTACAACATCTATATTTAATGTAATAAGCTTAAAAAACAATTTTTCAAGTATAAATTCCATTGGTGTCAACTCGTTTTCACTGTGGGCCACATCAGCATTATGGTTGCCCTCAAAGGCCAGTTGTATAAATGGGACTACTGTGTAACATATTTTTGTGTCCAAATATTGAACATACATTTACATACCTTAATTTCCAGACTATTGAGCGCACCTGAATATAAGCCACAATCACTAAATTTAAAAAGAAAAAAGATTTTGTACATATATAGG
>JAVQJZ010068904.1:0-12300 GCA_036025355.1 Leiopotherapon unicolor | reverse complement strand
GGACTATTTTATAACAGTGTAACTTATCAGATACCGCTGAATAAAATACTGTTAATACTCACGTAGAGGGGTTCTCAATGGAAACAACGAACTATGAACTGATTTTGAGACCTCGTATTGTACAGTTATGCTCTCTGTCTGTGCTGTCTACTGTATCTGCATTGCCTCTACAGTGTTACTCACACCAATGAGAGATACACACTGATGCTTTGAAATAAATCCCCTTGGGGAAAGGCTTGATTTAATGTATGTACTTCACTGGTTCTTTGAACCGCAGTCATTACCAGCCACAAGGCAATCGAAACCAAGCACTGCTTTTTATTTTTCTTCCAAAGCGTACGGCATCAGTCTGTTTGTCAGCTCCCACTTGCACACTTTTGCTCCACAGCAAAAGTACCTTGATTAAATGTCTCATAAAATAACTGGTTGCTCTTCTTCATTACATGATCAAAGCAAGTACGCAGAAAACAAACACTCTTCTAAATTATTCTTTGTGATGCAATGTGCTTAGCTTGTATCTGTGAATTGATGTTTATGAATGTTTTGTAAAGCCGGAGCCATCTGCTGCCTGTCAGGCTCTGTTTATTTGTTTCACAGTCATTTATGAACCACTTACATGCCAAAACAATATAGAAGTCAGATTGCAAGAAACCAGTATCTTAAAAGTCTTTCTTCAGTCACTCGTGTCAAAGTCACACAATGTTGAAGAATTTGATTATCATGATATGAAGTTTGAGATGCTTTGTAAATAGTCACCTCTCAGCTGGCCTCTTCCCATGTGTTTTACTTGTTGAATATGACAATATTGCTTCAAGCATTAAAAATGAAATGAAAGACTCAAATTGAAAGAGATTCTACCAAAAGAAGAAACATTTATATTATTTTTTTATATTATTTGTAATATTAAGTCTTTAAATTATTTGTTTTCTGATTTCTGAGTTAAAAGTCTGTGTTAACTCTAAGTGTGGACAATGAAAAGATCACAAACACCTTCCCTCATTTGTTCAGAGTCAAGTCAGAGAAGAGTGTCCCAGCAAGAAACACCTTTTATAACATTTATCAGCACCAGGTTTAATAAAAGGGATTTATTTTAGTTTCTACTGAGATATTTATCTTAATAAATTATTCATTCATCAATCATTCATCCATTGTTCAGACAACACCATAATCCTATTCTGAACTATTAGGTTATAAATCCACAGTCATAATATCAGTAAATACAGATGCAGATAATGAATAAATAACAGAAAGGCATTCTGCCAGTAGAAATGGTTCGTGTGTCTCTCAGCAGTACACAATATAAATATATAATACAGATTATTCCTCATATGTAGGTGTTTGTTAAACAGACTGCGGACAGAAAGCACTGCTGCTCTGCCACACAGACTTGTGTCTTTGTTCATATAAGTATAGTGAGACCTGGCATGTACTTACACACACAGACTGATAGAGAGACAAATAGAGAGAGACAAGAATCTCTGGAGAATCTGCTCGGTCAGAGCCACGGTCGTGACATCTGCTTATAAATAATATCTGACTGGTTATCTACTCCCTCCTTTTAATTCATACGTTACCTGAGTGGTGTTTAAATATGTGTGTGGGTGAGAGAGAGACTGAACATCCATCACTGTCAAAAGAGGATCATGACCAGCTTGCATCGGCAGATCCTGAAGGGGAATTTTTTTTCATGTGAAGATCTGCTCGCTGAATTATTTACTGCTCATTCAAGTTAAGGTCACAATAAACTCAAATCGAAGGTAGAACTGTGCTCGCTGTTCCAGCTGGCGCTCTCCGGCTGTGGCTGCATTGGTTTTTGCACAGATCTGGAGTACAGACCATATGACAGGAAAACTGGAACAAACACCCAAAGCTGACACTTCCAATCTCTGATCTGTCAAGTCTGCAGTCTGCCACAAGAGCATGAAATTAAGCTTTTCTCAACTTTATTAAGCCATAGATATTTTCCTACATGTTCTGCAAGATTACCACAAGGAAGCCTTACAGCATAACAATTTTTAGGACAAATACACTTTCCATATGACGATGATGAAGATTCATGCAATGAGGCCTACTGGTGCAGGTGTTTTTTAAAATTATTCTGTCTTGTTAGAAACAAGAGGTAGAAGAACAAAGAAGAAAATGATGAAGGTAAAGTGGCTAATGGGTGGAGCCATCGCTGTCAGCGTTCGCATGTGAAGCTAAGTGAGTCTCTGGAAATTACAGCTCATGTCAAACTTGACACACACATTTATGCTGCTGACTTGCAGGCCGTGTTATTGTGCTGTGACAACCAAGTTAACAAGTTAACAACTGACAATTAGCAAAATATCATGGCAGGACTAAATGGCAAAATACAAAGATAAGTTTCTGTGTCAGCATGCCAGCCATCAACTACAGCACCTCACTAAGCCTTTAACCTTATATTGCGAGGAAGAAACATACAATGAATTCATTTTATTTTGCTGCTTTCTGGTGCTGCCAACCTACGATGATACAAAACCAACCATCACACTCTCACTGTAGAAGTTGAGTTGTCCAATGACATGAACACTCATTTCCCATCTCGACCTTCCAACCAGTCTAAACAGGCATGACAACTGAAAACACAGGTATATTTATACACTGATATGATATAGGTGTGCCACGGTGTGATTTTACACTGGATAAGTTCCTTTTTAAGTTCGGTAGAATCCATCACTCTGAACTTGATTCATACTCTTGCTGACTCTGTTTATTTTGTTCTACATGTTGTCTCCTGCTCTCAGAACAGAGAGAAAGCGGGTGTACGACTTTCGCACTCCATACAGAAATTGAACTCGCATCAACTTTATTCAGCAACAATGCCCCAGAACACTGAGGCCTTGGGAGAGTTTACTCAAGCAGGCATGTGCGTGCGCGTGCAATCAGACTCTGACATTATTCTTTCATTAAGAAAACAATATTATCTCGATCTACACAAACAGCCGCACAGTTGAATCCATAACAGATTTGCTGTGTCTGTGTAACCCTTCGGAACAATACAAACACAAACCAGCCATGCAGCTTCAAATCTTATCATTGCATCACGTAAATAAACTCGCAGTCAAACAATGCAGTCATCACTGTCACTGGGTGATGGTCAATGATGTTGACATTGCTGTCGACACTCAGTCTAATCTTCCAGAGGCTGGGACAGGAGGCACAGTGCCGGAAATGACAAACTCAATGACCACAAAACAATCGCAGTATCGTTACTGACTCCACCTAAACAAACATATGGCGAGATTATCAGACAATATTTATTCCATCTGAAAGTGTCCAGGAAACGGCATAAGAGTTTTTTGTTCCTTCAGAGAGGCTAAACAACAGAGGCTTAGAGACACAAACAGAGGAGACAATAGTTCACTCTGCGGTGAGGGGACACATTGCTGTGCAGTTGCCCTCAAGGATGGTTTTTCACAACGCCTCCACGGCCAGCGTCTTGGAGGCAGGAAGGATATTAAAGCTTTTTCCCAGAGTTGACAGAAGAATACAGGGAAGTGGGCTGACCCAGCGGTTTTGACCAAAAGCAGTGCGGGAAGTGTGAGTGTGCCATGCTTCCACGCAGAGCTGCACTGTTGTGACGGGTCAACTGCTGGCAAACCACAAAGCACTGCGGCTCAACTGTGGTTTCTCAAGGTTGATGTCAGTTTCTAGCATTGTGTTGTAACTTTTGCTGGCACTGTAACGCAGAACTACTTAAACGCTTGTGTAATGTTGTTTTCAAATAGCCACGCGGCGTGGAGGGCCAAGCGTCAGCAGGTTTTCATCCCTACAGTCACCTCAGCAGGTGATTTCACTGGTGAGTTCTTCCCCTCTACTTGAAAGAAGAGAAAGAGGACAAATCAGTGACATCAGCTTGTGAGAGATTTGGCTTAAAGACTGTTGGGCGTCATCCACGCCACGTGGTTCCCCATTTCTGCTGTACTGTATTGTTGATTTGATTAAAATGCTCCAGAGGAACAATTAAACAGTATAACAAGTTATATATATATATATATATATATATATATATATATATATAAATATGAAATACCGATACATCACTTTTACATCAACAAACACACGTGTGTGCAAATATGTTATGATTTTGTCAGGTTTTTCAACTTATCCATGCATTCCTCATTTTAAACAAATCTGTATATCAGCAGTATTATTTTGAGGTTGTGAACAACACTATTTGTTTTCAAATGAACTGAATGAAAATGACTGACGATACATCTTTAAGATCCATTGGCCAGTGTTTCCATTGTGACTGTACTGCTGGCCTTCAATACATGATGTTGAAAGAAATGACTGTTTAGGAGAGTGAACTCAATACGCCTTCTGCTCTCCAGACATCTTGATGTGTCACAGTAGGAAAAGGACAGGCGTAAATTATAAAATGAATAATTCCTTTGAATTCAACTGAACTGTTTCAGTTTCAGGGTCCTGGTATTTTGCATGCTGATCACACTGGCTTATGGCTGAGTGAGTGCCAGGATAGTGATGGAGGTCCGTGATCGTAAACTGTTTAACAAGAAGCTGTTTTTTTTATTTTATGGACTGCCTCTGTCAGCCCACTGGGAAATCTATTTCCTTTAATGTTTACAGTCTTCTTCTCACTCCTGCTTTTTGCTATGTGAGTAAATTCCCAATGGTGAAATCTGATCTGACAGCACCCTTCATTAATGTTGTTGATAACACTTCAACAACACTCTGTTTTCATTTGAGTTCTCTACAAAATCAAAATGTTCTTTAACTTATACACTGTACTTAAATATGTATGTGTTATATTGTTGTTTCTTGCTTGATTAATGCTTGTTATAGGACATACCTGAGCCCTATCACTTATCATAAGTAATTTATATATTGTATCCTGTCTCAGTAAGATACAATTTATGTTCCCATCTAATCTGTTTTAATAGCTGCTAACGTTTTCAGTTTCCTCCATGACTTCCCTCCCTTGTTGTCTTGTCTTGCACGTGCACACACACACGCACACACACACACACACGCACACACACACGCACACATTTTTAAATGCTTCTATTTTGATGTAATGTACACAGTGTGACTGATCACTGAAGGGGTCAGATGGTATGTTTTGTTTTCATAATAAATGGTATAAATGTGTGTGCATGTGTGTGTTTGTGAGTGTATATGTAGAGGCCCAAGGGTGAATAAAAGAGTGCTCACACAAACACACACAATACCAAGAAAACCCACACATTCACACTGTACTGTACAAATGGTGGTCTCCTGACTCTAACCCTATTTGCGAGGACATTGTACTGACATACATTACTTTGATGGGGCTTTAACATTTCATGCCCAGCCACAGCCTCAATGCCCCCGGTGACTAAAAATCACCATGGCGACCATCAAAAATGTCTTTAAAGGAACAGTGGGTCCTTAATAGTCGATTCTCAGAAGAAGCTAAAACAGACCACACACAAGCACACACACACATTTTCCCACAGTAAAAAGCTCTGAAGCACATGACCCAAACAGGACATCCTCCCAATCTTTCACCCTCTCAAGTTCCCACTCTCCCCTCCACCCCATAAACCACTTTTTTCCCCACAGTTTTTAACTTTTTTTTCTATCACGCTGATGTTAAATGGGCCCAGTTGTGGTTTCTTAACATCACCTCAGCAGTAGCTGCTTAATAATCCCACACAGATGAGCAACTACTGAAAGATCTCCGTCCTGCTGACGTCCTTTTTCCATTTTGGCCATTTAAATCTGTCCCAGCTGTGATAGCCTGCGACTGGCAGGGGGGAAAAAAACATGAGATTATGAACATAAGACAGAAAAATAGGTAACTGATTGGCACAACAAACTGAGGCAGAAAACATTGTTACAATAATCGTGTTGCCTTATGATGTCTTAAATTTCCTGTGAAAGGTGACAGAGTTTTCAGGCTGGAAATGACTTCTGAGGGAAATGTCAGCATCTGACAGAGCACTGGTTGAGTCATCTCGGCTGAACAACTCTCATTTACCTCACTGACTTTTCAGATGTAGCCGTCTCACCTACGACACAGAAACTACGCTTATGTTCAGAAACTTCATTGCTGTTCAAATAATCTCCTTTTTTTGAATACAGGAAGTGAGGCGTGCTTTGTATTTCATTCTTAATTTGCAGTGACTCAGGCAGCATTACGTTTCTGAGCACATTTCCCTCATCACCACTGTTGAATTTTTTTTTTTTTGCTATCACTCTCTAATCCTCTTTCCTTCCTTCACCTTTCCCATATTTTTCTTCTCTTCTTCCCCCTCCTCCTCCTCCTCTCTCCTTTTCCCCAGTGATCCCTTTGCCCTCCTCTGTCTGACTCCCTCCGCTGCTGGCCAGATCGCCTCGCAGCTGCACTCCATCACAAAACACACACACACACACACACACACTCATGCACACACACACACATACTTAGTTGGAACAGGCTGCTAAATCCAAGAAGTCGTTACTAAATGAATTTTTGCCACGTGATAAGCGCAGACATTTCTGCAACAGTGTGTTCAAGTGTGTCCAAATTCACTTTCTGGGGGGGCTGCTTTTGCAACATCTTGCATCATTTTTCCAATAACATCACTGACATACTGGGGACTCCTGGCTCCGTCTCAGCAGCTTATGTTGTTTTCTTGCAACATCTCTCCTATGAGTATGTTACTTTAACATTTTCTGCTGTACGATAAATGCATGTATAACAAGTTTTAGACAAATGTTCTGCTGTTCCCCGGTTCTTTCTCATTATTATTCTCTGAGCGGATGCTGAAGGAGGAATCAGTTTGACACCATAACTCAAACTTATCGTCTCTGCTCTGCAATAACCCCAAAAAGTTTAAGGCATGATTTGTGGTGTTCTTCCCAAGTGCTGAAGTTTTTTTTCTTTTTTAATTCAGATGACAAAAATATTCATCAGGTTACAACTGGAGGCTAAACCTGACTGCATGTAACTGTACAGAAATACAATATAGAAACGAAATTCCATCATCTAAATCTCCACAGGATGATGACATGAAAGATGAGATTAAATTTTAATGATTTCCATTTGAAAAGTGGGTCACTGCTGCAGCAAGAATCGGATGTGTGTACTGTAGGAAAACAGACAGATAAGGATTCTGTGTTTGCGCTGACTTCCACTCACTTTGAGAGAAATCTTATTAAGTTTCTCTCTGACAGATTTACAAGCTGCCAGATGTTTACCGTTTCCACGAGCATTAACAAGTGTCCATCTTGTCATGTCTTCGCCATGTTGGTGTGACACAGTGATCATTCAGCTGGTTTTATGGATCCGGTTGGGTATGCTTTTAGTAGGAAAAACACTCTGGTGCATGCCATCACAGGAAGTTAGTAGAAATCCGCAGCAGTAGCTTGTCGCAGGACTTGGTGATGACATAGCAGAGGAACCACTACTCATCCTTAACAGTTGCTATTAAAATTTACTGTCGGGCTTCCTGTCAAATCTTGAAGCAGAGTGGCCAGCTCTCAGAAATGTGAGATATGGACTTTTCTCAGAATCACTTGGCACACAACCTTGTTTTTTTCCCATCATACTTATTCTGCTAAATGATGGACAGATTGGAGATTTTGATATTTTCTGGAATACCCTTGTTTGCTTCCTTGCCAAAAGTTACATCACTATTGTCTTTTTATGCAAAATCTGAAATGACAGTGAGAAGTCGATTAGCTTAGCTTAGCAGGAGGACCTGAGATAAGGGGATCTGGCCTGGCTCTTTTAAAATGTCACAGATCTACTGAAATATGTTTCTTGGTGAGCTTTCGATGTGCTTTGGGGAGTTATCTCTCTGGACTGGTGATCGCTCTTCTGGCTGTAGCTTCATATTTCCAAACAGAGAGCGAGGCCTTTCCATCCAACACCTCCCGTGAAAGTGAATGAATCCATTTCCCAAAATTATGTTGAACCACTCCCTTAAATCTCTTTACACCAGGCACCCGAGTATATTTCCAAAGATCCTACTCTTTATCCTCAGCTATGAGGTGGAGAACAACTCACTTTGAGAAACAGTTCTGTCAGTAGGAAGCGTTTTATGTTTTTTATGGGGAAGCACAAGTGCATCTCCAAGGTATTTGTAAGCTCAGAAGTCAGTTTCACTTTTCCGGTGACGTGTTTGTGCCTTGTTGTATTCTGGGTGTTGCATCCTGCTGCTGCAAGTACAAAAGTAGATTCAAAGGAGCCTTTTTCTAAAAGCAGAGTCCCCTCCAGCTCTGCCTTCCTGTTTACACCCATTCTCACACATGCTCACACACACACACATTTACCATCAGTTTGCAGGCACACATTCACAGTTGCATGCTAATACTGACACACACGTCTTGTTATTCTGTTTTCATGTAAATAATCTATTTGCATAATACTATTATGCATTATCCTCGTGTTTTTTTTTTCCCTACAGTCTGACCTCCCGCAATGCACCACTATACCAGCTGAACTGTCTCTAAACAGGATTTCCTGTGACATCATCAGCCCCTGTATCTCCTGTTTCTTTTTTTTCTTTTATTTACATCCAGGCAAGGAATGAAAACAAACACACCGTGGTATGCCGGAGCAGTTTGATTTGTTAGCGTGTCACTTAAGCAAGATGTTGATTCATATCACACACACGCTTACCTTTCTGTGAACAGTCTGGATCACAGGCAGAAACAGAAATAGTGACTGAGGGAGGACAAGTCTTCAGATGAGTCACACTGAGCCCAAGAAAAAAAAAAATAAACCCATCACACCACATGAGGAAATTGCTTGAAGCTGGTAAGAGTCTTACTTTCCCTTTTACGAGGAGAGAACCCAACTTTAAGATGCTCGCTTCGCTCTTTCGTGAGCAACGTCACACAGATGGATGAGGCTGAGCAGGTAAAAATAAAAGTGCAGACAGGAGGAAAAACCCTGGAGAGTCCTGTTCTTTTTTCTTTACATTTCTGGTTGAAAGTTTTCTTTCCTTTTACATCACTGAGGTGTGTTTCTCTGTATTGCCAGGAGAGGAAAGACAGAGAAAGAAGGGCGTTGCAAGATATAAAGAAACATTTGGGAACATTGTGTCCAGTCTATTTGTGCCTGCTATTCAGTTCTTGAACAGAAAAGAAAACGTTCACATCTTCAGCAGATATACTGTTAACGTGGCTATTTATGATAAGTTGTTAAGATTAAGATACTTATAATAGTATGTTCTTCTCTTTAGTTAAAGTTAATACTTTATCAGCCTTCTAATCTCGCTAATGTGATGATTTAAAGCAGATATAATTTTTATCATGTTCACCCTCTTAATTTAGGATGTTAACATGCCAACATTTGCCAACTAGCAGTAAAGAAAAATAAAAGTACATAACAGGGTATTGATTGGTGCCAGAGGAAAAGTCAAGAGGTCACAAAATGTCATGACACTCCACTCAGTAGTATGAGATATTGCATTTGCACTGAAGTGGTGAAGCGACAGAGCCTCTGTGCCTGCATGGTTTAAAGAAAATGTCTTTGCTCGCATTATTCTTCGCTGTTTTCTCTGGAAAAGTGCCCTCTGTCTGTGTTCAGTAATGGAGACACTGTCAGAGCTTCAGCGAAAACATCAGGGGCTTATATTTTTTTCCCTTAAACTGCCTAAATGCTGCTAAAAAAAAACAAAAAAACATAACTATGGTTGCTCAATCACCCGACTCAGCCTGACCTCATGCCCTCTGAAACAGCTTTAATAAAGTGTCTGCAAATTAATTTCTTCTTCCATGAATTCATTTATGTACTGTAGCTGTGTTTTTATTACTTTGAGAGTGGAACCGCAGAGAAGAGTCATAAAAGTCGATGCTTTGGTGCGACATTTAAAAAGCCCCTCTACTTATGATGCACATGACCCGGGAAGCGAATGAGTCAGAAGGCGGAGAAGCATCATCGTGTCTCGGTGGAGTTAAGGTGAGGACTCAGAAACATGTCCGACTGTCACTTCTGGTGCTGCCTGTCTCATTACCCTACGATAAAAGCCTCATTAAATGCCTGTTACCAAGCAACCGCAGCTGTCATAAAGTGAAACGGTCACTATACGATGTTTTGCACCACTTAGTGTGTGTGTGAGTGCACCCTGAAAGCTCTTCAGACACACTGTAGCTGAGATTGTTTAATACAATAGCTGGTGGAGTTGTTTTACTGAGTATTTTAGAGGCACTGAAAACATGTTTGGGAGATTTAACCAGCAATTGTTTAGTCAAATTTAATGAAGCACCCTAATTTGAGGCTCTTTTCATAGAGGAAAAAAATGTTTTCATCTGCAGTTTAGTAACAGCATGCAATGTAGCCCTTGGTTAGCTTTTTAGTATCTAGATCAGAAGCAAACAGGGATCTTGAACTAACTCATACTAATAAGAATACGAGGGATTTGACCACTTTGAAGTATAAAACTTGACACATTACTTTTTTATATTCATACATACGGCCCACATTGCCTCCCGGTAAAACAACGGTGCACACATTTAAAAGGCTCGATGCAAGTGCGAAACGTGTGTGTGCATGTATGAATGTCGTCACGAGTCATGATCAACATGCCTGCAGCAGCCCGTGAGGCTCTTCATCCAGCATCCTTTTAAAGGCTGAAAGGGGCTGCTCTGACAGCCAGACCGCGATGCACATGGTGTGCTACACACACAGAAAAGGTTGTGTTGACCTGGTGCGGCTCACACATAAACACACAGTAAAAGTCCACGTGATGAAAACAGTGTGGTGTGAGTCCACATGAGCTGAGATGTAGCTGGGCCATCAGCTGGAGGCGAGGGTTTGTGTTTGATGGGGGAATGAAACCGCCCCCCAGGAAAGCATCTGTTCTGCAGCCCCCCACCCCGATTTCAGAGAATGTGCCTGTATATCTGCCAAGCCTTGGTACTGAGCCATCAACAGTGCAGAGGGGAGATACAGTCGAGTGTCAGAGAAGGTGAAGCGGTGGAAGGCTGAATATGTCCCTCCAGGGCATCTCAAATGCCAGGACAAACACCGAGGCTAAAGTAACGCCTGTGGCCTTTGTATACGTGTTGCAATATAAGCAGCATGTATGAGGGGAAAAACACTGGGATGTTTTGCTTTTTGTTCTGTATGAGTAACACTACACCTGATGTGGTTTTTACTTGTTTTCCTTCACAGCCGGTGTAATAAATGGGTCAGTTTCATATTTTTAAGTGGATTTTATGAAAGCATGTCTTCATCCACCAGCTGAATAACTGCTCAGTAGTACCACATGCTGTAATAATGACTAAAGACACTATGAAAGATGTTTTATATTCATTTCTCTGTTTAAAGAATACCAATAACAAATTTAATATCAACTGTTTTCTTCAGCTCTGGGAGTGACACTTGCGGCTGAAGCCCACTCACCCAAGAACAGATGTGTGAGTCTGTTGCCATGGTGACCGGTTGGTATCCCATTGGAGCTTGGTTTGAGTGACATGTGGGACACATGGTAGTGGGCTATGTGGTTCTGCATATAGAGAGAGGGCGGATGTTTTGATCATATAGAGAGGGAATCTGCCCCGAGGCTCACTTCACATCTGCCTGTGTGTTCACAGTATCAGACGTTGCATCACAGGCTCATGTATCTGTGGGACTCATGGCCCAAAGATGCGATCGTGTCCTGTTGTTACTCAACAAAGCAAAATGCTAAAGTGGTAGAGAGGAGAAAAAAAATCTATGAGGGCAAAATGACGATTAATTATTGATAGAACATTTTAGATGATTGTCGTTGGCAGCACGCCGAATCTCCATTTCTTTTTCACTCTGCGGCTCCTTTGTGTTTAGTGTCTGGACACTGTCAACTGCAAGAGACAAAGACTCTCGACAGAAAGAGGCACAAATGGCTCTTTTATCCTTTCAGGAGGTGAATGAAGGATCGACGTATGCACTTTACCACTTGAAAGCTAAATGGCTTAAAAGTGTTCATGACAAAGAAATGGCAAATTCCCCCTAACACAGAGTGAAGGCAGGCCAACAGTTTGAATTATTGAAGCATACACAGTTCACAGTCAGGGGAAAAATAACAGGGGGCATCTGCTTACTGAAACATTTTAACTACCACTGTTAATTTAATTAATTTAAAACTAACTTCCTACTTATCTCTATTACTTGTTTTCCTCAAAGAGAAGATTAAAGTTTCACTGTACCCAAACCGATCTGTTCTCTGTTTTTTCTGAAAGAACAGGCTGAGGGTTCGTGTTTAAGGCTGATACTAAAATATGACATAGTATACAATACTACAGCATGTGAAGATAAATCTTTATAGAGGAGTTCAAAAGGAATTCTGGAAACGTACAGCATTT
>JAVQJZ010068873.1:0-12694 GCA_036025355.1 Leiopotherapon unicolor | reverse complement strand
ACTTAGCAGTTTAGTCAGTGTATATTTGTGTATTATCACATTCCAGACACACATTTCCAACCGCCATTCATTTTTGTGAGCTTCTTGTCAGTGGGTACTGTCTTATTTTTCCACATATTGTGTCAATCTGATTTTCTTTAATGTATTCCCTTTTCTTAATTTCTCCTTCCTTGTTACCAGCTGTGCCTTTGTGTCCAATTTAAACGAGTCTTCAGCAGCACCGAGTCTCCAGCCATCCCAAAAGTCCATGCAGTCAGTACTAGAGAGGGATCTGGTTATGAATGTGTTCAGAGACGGCCACTGGGGGGCTTTCAGGCACCAGCTCATCACTAACGGTACCAAAATATAAAAACAGACTTAGTCTAATTCCAGTTAAACTAAAATGATTATATTTTTGTTATAGTTAGTTTGTTTAATAAATGTTTTATGTTTGTTTTGTGTTTATTCCTGCCTCCGTATTTCCAGAGATTAAAGGGGTCATACCATCAGAAAAAAATAAAAGTGTAGACTGAAGAAGATACAGTAGCTCTGCAGGACTGTTTGAGTGCACCTATTTAGAGCTGCTGCCTCAGCCTTGAGGTGTGCAGAATCAGTGACATCATACATCAGCAAATGCCTTGATGATGTGGTGATCACAAAAAAAACATTCCCCAACCAGAAACCCAGGATGAATTATAGATAATAAAAAAGCTGCCTTTTGGTCAGTTGTTAGGCCTTGAACAGTTTTTTTGGATTGCAGACTGCAATACTTTGTACTTTGCCTGAAATTGTGCCATTTCTGACATCCATCCATCCATCTTTTTTTGTTTGGGAGGATCAGGGACAGGTACAGCATGCTAAGCAAGATAGTCCATCCCCTTAAATATCCCTCTCAAAGCATTCCAGCTCCTCCAGATGAATCCTGAGGCGTTCCCAGGGCATATGAAATTTTTAATCCCTCAAGTGTGTCCTGAGTCTAGTCCAGTATCTCTTTCCTGTTGGATGTGCCCAGATGACCTCCAAAGAAAGATGTGCAGAACGCATCCTGATCAGATGCCCAGTTCCCTCTTCCCCACAATGGTTCAGTATAACGCCCACATCACTGCTGAAGATGCACTGAGTCGCTCCACAGTCTCATACTCCATTTTACCCCATCTTATAAGACCCTGAGGTGCTTGAACTCCTCCACCTGAGGTAAAGCTCACTCCCAACATATTTGGGACAGTCTGCTGCTTGCAGATTTGGTTCTGTTGGCTTCATCATAGACCAATACTCTCCTCCTCCCAACATTCTGTCCATGTATATCACAAATATAATCTGTGACAAGGGCTAACCATGGCCAGCACCAATTGAGAACACATTTGATGACCCCAGTACCCCATACTGATGCTGTGTTCCCCACAAGGATCTTCATGTATCCAAGGCTGGACAATTGAACTGGTAGAGATGGGTCAGCTGTAACAGCCCCACAGTATCCGGAGTCCTCAGCATCTTAGGCGAAGCTCATCGTCCTTACCACTGTGGAGGTTCTTGACTACCCCAGCAATCACTGCTACTGATATGGACGAGTCTTCCCCCAACTTTAAACAATTTAGTCTGTTGTACTTGGACATCCAACACAACATTATAAAATAATTTTATTGTTTAACATTATGTAAAACATTTGACTGATTTCCCTCCTAAGATTTTAGAAAGTACATTTGTCACTATATAACCATGTCACTTAAATCATGATTAGCAATGAGAAAGCCATTAAATTGACTAAAGATTTATACAGATCAATGTAATATTTTGTTTGTTTGTACAGAATGTTTGATGTGCCAATGGTTTCCATTGAAGCATTTGTCTGTATCTATGTTATTAGACCTAAATGAAGAACTGACAGAGCAGGCCTACGTCAATGTGTTGACTCGAGGTGACCTGTCTTCTCTGCGCTGGATTGCCTCCCCTCTCAACCACTTTGCGACAACCAACCCCAACGTGCAACGATGTCGCGTCTACTTCAGCTCGCTCAACTTCAGGGATATAATGCTGGCCACTGGGAAATTACCACCAGATGCTATTCCAGGTAGAGAGCATGCAGAAGACAAATGAATCTTGCACCTTCTTGGTTTGCACATAACAGTTGTACACACAGCATCTGGTGGGTTTCTATGTCAGAAAGAACTATATAAAAATAACAATAATCGTTTAGTCAGTTTTTCCATCAAGTGTCTACAATTATGCAACTAATTTCCTCTCTCATTGTACATCATGTAGGTGACCTAGCTCTGCAGCAGTGCATGTTGGGTATGGAGTTTGCTGGTCGTAACCCCTCTGGTCAGCGTGTGATGGGTTTGCTGCCTGCTAAAGGCCTGGCAACAAGTGTGGATGCTGACAAACGGTTCCTCTGGGATATTCCATCCAGCTGGTCAGTGTCACAATTGTCATGCTGTGTGGTTTGATTGTGTATGTTGCCATCAGGAAACAGCTTTTGAAGTATAGATGCACTAAAGACAACAAGTAGCAGTAGGAGCCTGAAATCTAATTTGAAACTGTTGCCCAGCCTCAGCTTTGTAGGTGTTATTGTATTGTCTGAGGAGAAAGTAGATGAGGCAAAAGGAAGAAAAGATCTGGCAGCCAAGACCTGATGTGGAGGTCATTGGTTGTAGATTTGAGGCCATGTCCAAAGCTAGTGTTTCATAGTGGTTCTTCCTGGAAATGCACAATTTCATGGCTGAATCAGCATTGCACAGTGGGACAGATGTCACTGCACTCCTCTTTTGTATGGAGCTTAGAGGCTTTACTTTCAGTCTTGCTACAGTGGCAGTTCCAGCTAAAGCAGTGATAGAAGGAGAATTCAAACAATTTACTTACTGAAACATGGATTCTGAGCGGGGGGTGGGTGGTGGGGGAGGGGTGAGGCGGTGGGTAATATAATGGGGCTGTTGGGCATAATAACAGTATAGAATAGGATACAATAAAAGTATCTCATAACTGTACTTAAAAGCACAGAGGACCAAAGATTGTGAATTAGTAGCTTAAAATGTGTTTCTTGTGTATGTTGTCTTGTCTTATCGTGTATTAGAGGCTGTTTGGTTCTTTTTGGGACGTGTGATTAACTTTAGTGCAAAAAAAGAGTTGACAAGCTGATGTCTACAGTGTAGGACTATTACAGTAATACAGATTTTGTTGTTGTTCACTGAGAGTTTATTCCAAGTAAAAAACTGTAGTGTGAATTTATGCCAGAACTGACTACAGAACATACAGAACTATAAACCGTTTAGTTCAGGAATAGTGAGCTCAATGAGTCCTTTTTCTGAGTAATAGTGAAATGACAGTGATATATACAGATGGGTAACAAATTAAAGAGAGAACCAGAATTCTTGACCCCGACAGTGACGTATCCAGGGGTTTTGTTATGCTGTGGGGTTTGAGAAAGACAATGGATACATTACATCTAAGGACTCTCAACTAACCTTTTGGTGCTACATATTACTGCTACTGTGTGGGATGCCATTCAAGTGCAGGTGTTATTTTCCAAAGTGGATATGCTATAGTTGTAATAGTATTTGTTGGTGTTCCTACTAGTTCAAAAGATCTGAAATCCCAACAGAGAATTGCTGAAAGTGTATTTGTGAGAATTATAAAGTAAACAATGTGTTCTGATCTTTGTCCTGTCAATGTAACTAAGTTTCTGATGGGTGCTTTTAGAACAGCATAATGGATAGTTGCTTCATATTTTTTAAAGAGAAAGGATATGATGATTCGTCTGTGTGTATGCAGGACACTGGAGGAGGCAGCGTCAGTGCCAGTAGTCTATGCCACAGCCTACTACTCTCTGGTGGTGCGTGGTAGGCTCCGCCCTGGAGAGACTGTTCTCATTCATTCAGGGTCGGGGGGAGTCGGCCAGGCAGCCATTGCCATAGCACTCAGCAAGAAATGTAAAGTCTTCACTACAGTCGGTTAGTATCATTTCACACTGTCAGTGTGACCTCTGATATGATTTCTTTTATTCACTGTGGTATGTCATTTACTGTATATCATATGAAAACCCGCTTTGTTTTCATTCTTCTCGTAATTCTAAGACATGTTTCTAATAGTAATGATGAACTTCAGAGATGTCTATCTAATTTGCAGCAATTACCACTAATATAAGCATTTTGATTATACTAACTTAGGTTTGTGAAGTGTAGGACAGAAGTCATAATGACAACTATGCAATAATTTCTTAAAAACAGTAAAAATCGTTTTAAATCTGTTGCATGTGGTAACACTAGGCTCACTGGAGAAGCGGGCCTACCTGCAGGAGAGGTTCCCTCAGCTCTCAGAAGAGTCCTTTGCCAATTCCAGAGACACCTCTTTTGAACAGCACATCCTGCGTCACACACAAGGCAAAGGTCAGATACATCTTTTGGTAGTAATAAATTGTGTTTCATACCATTCCCCACACAATTTCAGTGAATTCTCTCTTACATTTTTTCTTTTCTGACATTGTAGTATTTTATGTGTGTTTCAGGCGTGGATTTGGTGCTGAATTCTCTGGCTGAGGAGAAACTGCAGGCTAGTATTCGCTGCCTAGCCAGACATGGGCGCTTCCTGGAGATTGGAAAATACGACCTGTCCAACAATTCCCCACTAGGTCAGTAGAAGTCTAAGGTTCACACACAAGTGTCACTTTTTTTTTTCATTCATTATATCCCTTCAAATATCAAAATAAATTAGAATAGTCCAGAATTTATATTCCATATGCCATCCTAACTTGAATAGAATAAAGAAACTTCAGTTTGTGTCAAAAATTGTAATCCTATATTTAAATAATTTTTTAAATAAAATCTGAATAGACATTATACATTCAGTGTAGCATACACTGCTCAAGGATAATCATTATTTTCAGTGTCCGTTGTGAACAGTGTGTTTTCTTCAGTATCAGACAGAGAATTTTAGATATTTTTAATCATGCCAAATGGACTTAAATTATTAAATTAAATGCACCAAAAATGGTTACAATCCACAAGTACTTACTCTTGCATTCACTCCAACCTGGGCCCTGATCAAGACATTAAAAATCTGTCTCTATAGGGAACGCGGGTGTCTCAGTGGGTAGAGCGCCTGCCTGATGTTTTTTTTCACAAATGATCAGTTTTATGTAGTGCTGTCTGGACATATTGACAGTTTTAGTAAATATGACAAAAGATTATTTTTAAACAAGTGGAAACAAGTGCAATTATCAATTTAGTCTTAGTCTTAAATGTTGTTACCAATACATTTTTGAAAAATGGACTGAGAACAATCAGTGCCAACAAAAGACACATACAAACACACACTAACCTCAGTGTGCCAATTGTGCCAAGTGCACCTGTGTGAGTTTTTGTGATCTGTGTATTCTGTTGCTTTTAAATGTAGACACATTCTGTTGTGTTGAAAATGACTGCAGATTGTCCAGGGACTGGTATACCTTTGGCATTATCATGGTCAGCACTGAACTGTCATGTTGTTGTGACCTCTCCAGGCATGGCTCTGTTCCTGAAGAATGTTGCATTCCATGGCATCCTCTTGGATGCTCTCTTTGAAGAGGGCAACCATGAGTGGGAGGAAGTGTCCCAGCTGCTGAAGGAGGGCATCATGGGAGGAGTGGTTCAGCCTTTAAAGACCACAGTGTTTAAGAGGGACCAAGTTGAGGAAGCATTCAGATACATGGCTCAGGGCAAGCACATTGGTAAAGTCCTCCTGCAGGTCAGTTTGTAACAGTGCGAGAATTATGTTGTTGATAATGGAAGAAGCTGCTATGATGTATAAGCTTAAATGTTGCTTAAAAGTGAAGTGATTAAACCATAGTAAAATAAAAACTGAATTATCTTGGAATACCTGAGATGTTTCAGTTAATGTTCCCACCTCTGAAGTTCTCTGATTGTTGCAAGAGTATGACTGAAGAAACTACTGTACACTAATATGTGGCCTCTTACTGTTTCTTCTTTTCAAACAGGTCTGTTGTGAGCAAAGTGTTGCAGCAGCCCCTTTGCCTTTTCCGGCTATTTGTCGCACTTTCTGTGTCCCTTCCCACTCCTACATCATCACTGGTGGACTTGGGGGCTTTGGTCTGGAGCTTGCTCAGTGGCTGACAGAGAGAGGAGCTCGCAAATTGGTGCTGACTTCCAGATCAGGCATCAGGAACGGTAAGGCATAATGACACAGGCTATAACAAGGTTGCTACTCAGTTACAATCAGATTCATTTTGTGTTAGGTGTGTGTAGTTCTGCCATCCTTACAAAGTCCAGAAGTTTGAGTCCATATGATGGTGATGATGATGATGATGATGTGTTTCAGCATGAAATTGAATAAGTGGGTGAGATTTAGTTACTGAAGGGATTTTTGATCAAATCATTAAGATCTGTTGCAGTGGTCATGTCGTAGTGACTATAGCTGTGGAGAGTTGCAGTGCAAGGTAAAAATAAACCACAGAAAGTTCAACAGCCATTACTCAAAGCTCAAAACAGCTAAAACCTACACCCTGAGAGCAAGCTCCAACTTACTCTCCTACTGCAATTCCTGCTATAGACAAGTGCCTCTGCCTTTCCGCCTCACCTAACTGGAACCTGGAAGAATCAAGAATATTTGTCTTTATGTTTTCTCATGATAAAATGGTGACTAAACAATTGGTGACTCCCAGCTGTAAAAATAGATATATATGAATATATGTCATATATACATAGTCGTAATTAAATTAGATCATCACACTGTTTAATTCATCTAACTCTGCCAGACCTGTGGTCAATTAGTCTTAAATGTTGTTACTAATATATTTTTAAAAAATGGACTGGGCTTAAATATTTGCAACTCACTACTATATATCATTATCATGTATGTACTGTTTCTTTTTATGTTTTACATCTGTGTATATGTACGTATGTTGACAAACCCTATGCATCACATATCACACACACACACAAACACACACACACACACACACACAATAATATTACTATTCCTCTCGTCTCCTTCTTCTTAATAGTATTATCATTATTATCATTATTGTTGTAGTTATTGTTTTTGTTATTGTGCTGTAATCATATATTAATATTATCATTATTTATTATATATACTCCCTAAGGGTTATCAACATTATCATCATTTTATCAATATTTACCATCACCTAAAGACTTCTTGTACCTCTCCTATCTTGTACTGCCTCAGTAATGTATTGTAGTGTGGAGATTAACCTGAATGGCATAGCATGCAGAAGGTTGGCTGTTTTTCACCTGTGCAATTGCCCTGTTTGTGTGACCTCTCACAAAAAAGGTTATACCTTGCTGTAGATGTTTGACTGGGGCTTCCACAGATACAAACATTAAAAGTCTAGCTTCACTGTACATTATATAAATTAGTTATTGCAGTAATTTGGCTCTTGTCACTGCTGTAACTTTTTCACTTTTACTTTGGTTAGGTTATCAGACGAAGAAAGTGCGAGAATGGCAGAGTCAAGATGTGGAAGTGCTTGTGTCAACCAGCGACGTCAGCACAATGGCAGGAACAGAGCAACTCATTGCTGAGGCCGGTGCACTGGGCCCAGTGGGTGGTGTCTTCCACTTAGCCATGGTAACATGTTACGCTAATTCATTATTAGTCCTCATCAATTCTGACTTCTTTTTAGAATACAAATGCCATTTTTTTTATTGTTGTTGTTGAAAATGTAGAAAATATTTAACATGACATACAAATATATATCCTCAGCATGTCTGAGTGCAACAGTTGCAGTTTTAGTTGTCAGTTTCTTCTTTTCCCTTGAAGGGTTTTTTGAAGTTTTTCCTGACCCGGTTCGAGGGTCTAAGGACAGAGAGTGTCACAACTGTACAGATTGTAAAGCCCTCTGAGGCAAACAATGTTTGTGATTTTGGGCTTTAAATAAATAAAATTTGATTTTGAATTTGAATTTGCAGCCCAGCTGTTTTTTTGGTTGTTTTTTGCTTCTACAACAGGATATTGATCAGTTCACTTGAAAGAGGGATGAGGACAGGAGCACTTACAAAACTTCTTTTCTTGGATAAAATCCCTAATATTTAGTAACAGATGTGTTTTTAGTTGTGCTAGCATTGTGGCTCCATGGATAGAAATGCCATTGATCAGTCAGCTGAAATATCTCATCAAATATTACACGAATGTCAACTAATTTTGTATAGATATTCATGATCCTCAGATATCAACTATTTTTGGTTGAAAACGCCTCTCCTAAACTCACATTGATTCTACTTTGATGTAAACTTTGGTATGTCATTGTCAGGTGTTAAAAGATGGCATGTTGGAGAATCTGACTCCTCAGCACTTCCTTGATGTCAACAAACCCAAATATGACGGCACTATAAACCTGGACAAGTAAGACATACACAGTCACACCTCATGTTTAGATCAGTATATATTAAGATGGACTGCCTAAAGTTTCCCTGTGAACCTTGATGTACTCACTTCACTTTTCCTCTCCAGAGTGACAAGAAAGCTGTGTCCAGATCTCAGCTACTTCGTTGCCTTCTCCTCAGTCAGCTGTGGCCGTGGCAATGCCGGTCAAAGTAACTATGGTTATGCCAACTCAGCCATGGAGCGTGTGTGCGAAAAGCGCCGCTTCGATGGCCTGCCAGGACTTGCAGTCCAGTGGGGTGCCATTGGCGATGTGGGTGTTGTACTGGAGACCATGGGTGGTAATGACACAGTGATTGGTGGCACCCTACCGCAGCGCATCACTTCCTGTCTGGAGGTGCTCGACTGCTTCCTATGCCAGCATCAGCCAGTGATGTCTAGCTTTGTGCGGGCAGAGAAGACAGTGGTCAAGAGTGAAGCAGGAAGCCAGAGAGACTTGGTGGATGCTGTAGCTCACATTTTGGGTAAGAGCCAAGCTAAACAAAACCTCTTCTATCAACAAAGACACTTTTATCCAGGGGGGTATTCCACGAAGATGGATTAAAGGAAAGCCTGTCTTATTTCGATAAATCTGGTTCATTTAAAACAGAGTTAAGTTCCATCATCGTGGCTTATTTGAATGCCCGCACAGTAACCATGGTAACTTATGCTGCAGAACTAGCCTGCTCCGGGGCAGCTAAGCTAACTGTCAGGCTTAGTTTAGCTTTGTGTCAAAGAATGTCTGACGAGCAGAAACAGAGTCCTGAAAGAAAGTTCCGCCTAGTAGATTTCCACGCTCGCGCTACTCATGTCTTGAAATGAAAAGAAATGAAAAAAACTTGGAAAATCACATCTCCACACTTTCACTGTTTCCACAATCAATCAGTCAATGAAATCTCAAATCTCAATTTGCGGATTTCTGTGGACAAACCTTACCTCATATCTTAGACAATATAAAGGGTTTATACTGTATAACTGCATGGGACTGTGTGCTAACATATGCTTACCTCAGTGTACACAGGGAGATTTCACTGACCTAGTTTTGCAATGTAATGTCTCCACCATAATGAAAGTAAAAAGGAAAATGAATAGGAATAGGCTCAAACCTGCAACCCTCCGAGTCCCAAGCCAGATCCCCACAGACTGATTGTTCTATGTCATTATTTTAAATATAAATCTTATAGGTTTTTTTTCTTCAGCATTAGGCCAGGCCAAATTAACAGTTACTTTGCCATCAGGTGTACGGGATGTGAACAGCCTGAATGCTGATGCCTCGTTAGCTGACTTAGGCTTGGACTCTTTGATGGGTGTGGAGGTTCGCCAGACTCTGGAGCGTGACTATGACATCAGTATGACCATGAGGGAGATCCGGCTGCTCACCATCAACAAGTTACGAGAGCTGGCCAGTACG
This sequence comes from Leiopotherapon unicolor, assembly GCA_036025355.1. NCBI lineage: Eukaryota > Metazoa > Chordata > Actinopteri > Centrarchiformes > Terapontidae > Leiopotherapon > Leiopotherapon unicolor. Next base: position 2,937 of record JAVQJZ010068873.1, on the reverse strand, counting down.
AAGTCAGGCAGATCAAACGGTATTATTATACCTTTATTTATATCTGTGTCTATCTATCAATCTGTCTGTCTCTCTGTCTGTCTGCTACACACGCATACACACATACATATATGTGTATCTATATATATGTGTGTGTGTGTGGATATGTCATTTATATGTCATAAATGTGTGTATATGTATTTATAAAAAATTGTTTTATGTTATGGTTATGTGTTTTTTTTGTCTTTTTAACTGTCCAGAACCCCACCAAGCTACAGCTAAGAGGGATGGTGTTGGCGCTGTGCTTCAGTCTGATCTGACCCAGCTATTAGTCAACCCCAGTGGCCCCACAGTGATGCCACTCAACAAGGTTCAGAGTCAAGAGAGGCCACTGTTCCTGGTCCATCCCATTGAGGGCTCCATTGTCGCCTTCAAGACACTTGCTTTCAAGCTCAGTGTGCCTTGCTATGGTCTTCAGTGCACAAAAGGTATCTCCTTTGGGATCCTAATAAGGATCTAGGCCACCCCTTGTCTTTAAGAACAGAATGTGGATTGCTGATGTTCTGAATGAGTTCTGAATATTACAATTTGTTGTGACACTGAGTAACATATGGTTTAGTTTATCTCTCTGGCCATGACTGATCAGTCATGACCTGCTGTAAAAGAGGCAGCATGATAGAGTAGAGGTTAAGACCTCCTCTTGGGGACTTTATAACAGGATAAAAGTCAAATCTTTGAGGTGAGTGAGGTTTGGCCTGAAGCTTACCTTTAGCCATCTTTAACAGTGCAGGCCCCAGGACCCCTGACCTCTTCCTCGGAGACTTATCTCTGTGCATGCATGTGTGCATGCTTTGTCTGATCTGTTTATATAATGTCCAACCACACTCATTTAGTTTTTCCCCTCTTACCCAGCTGCTCCTCTGGACAGTATCCAGTCCCTGGCAGCCTACTATGTCAAATGTATCATGCAGGTACAGCCAGATGGACCATATCGAATTGCTGGCTACTCCTTTGGAGCCTGTGTGGCATTTGAAATGTGCTCACAGCTTCAGACCCAGAATCGTCCTGTGGAATGCCTCTTTCTGTTTGATGGATCACACTCATATGTGGCAGCATATACACAGGTTAGAGAAAAGAGCAACACAATAGTCAATGAATCAACAGTATGTAGTGTGAATGATATACTTTACACTGTAGAAAACAAATATGTGTATTCAATGATGTATTTTATGAACAAATTGGGGTTTAAGGTAAATATAGGTTACTCCGTTAATTCAGTATATCTTTTTCAGACATACAGGGCCAAGTTGACACCGGGTAAAGAGTCGGAGGCTGAAACTGAAGCGCTGTGTGCCTTCATTCAACAATTCACTGGCATTGAGTACAACAAGGTATACATCCTCTTGCCACCCACACTCACCATCAGATTTCCATCAGTCACATTCAAACAAGTGTCTGTGTGCTTGACCAATAAAATATCAGAAGGAACTACTTGACCATGAATTATGTGAAGGTTTTAACTAGTTAGTTAGGAGTCCTAATGTCCAAAAATTGCTCACATGTGCAGATGGTCCTCTGTATGGGGATAGCAACCTGTTGACACTACACCTTTTGTCAAGTGTGGTTCTCAACATTGAGAATTAATAGTAATTCTCTTTCTCTCAATCCTACCAACTTTAGCTTTAAATGTCAATATGAAAACTTTTGACCATTGTCCTATATCCTCTGGCTCTCACTGACATTGGTATTCTTCAGTGATAAATGGGTTTAAAAAGTACTAAAGAAATCTCCACCAGATTATGCAGCGTGTCTTTTTGCTGCCCTCTAGCAGTACTTCACCTATGGGCTGATGGTTCTTGCAGCAGTTTAATTTTTTCATGTATTGTATTGCATGCTATTTCCATCAAGTTTGATACGCTATGTGCCTTTTTAACATCTTTTCCTGTCATCTGGTCTGTCACTATACTATATATCGCTTCACCAAGTAAACTCATTCCAAATTTTGATTCCCCTTCCTATATTACAGCTTCTTGAGACTCTGCTACCACTGTCAGACCTGGAGAGCCGTGTCAGCGTTGCTGTGAATCTGATCACCTCTAGCCACAAGAGCATCAGTAGAGACTCACTGCATTTTGCAGCCACTGCCTTCTATCACAAGCTGAAGGCTGCTGATAGCTACATACCTGCAACAAAATACCATGGCAATGTGATGCTACTGCGTGCCAAAACCAGCAGCGAATACGAACAAAACCTGGGAGATGATTACAAGCTCAATGAGGTAACTCATACTTCAAGTACACTGAAATTCATTTGCTCCAGTTTCAGAAGGGTAGATTTAAAAGTGGACATAGAGTTAAATTGAGTTTAGTCAAACTATTTAAAACATTTTTAAATAGTTTCCCCCTGATGTTGATGTAATTCTTGAGTAGGGATTTTTGCTTTCTTGTTATCAAGGGTTCATTTGATTTTTATTTTACAACTCAAGATTGTATAAATAAATTAGAAATTTAGATAGAACAAACAAGCAGAGCCCTTCTGGCTGAACACTATTCTTCCAAAAGATATTTCTTCAAAATGTTGTCTGACTATCTTGTCTCTTTTTAGGTTTGCGATGGCAAGGTGTCAGTCCATACCATTGAGGGAGACCATCGCACATTCCTGGAGGGAGATGGCGTGGAGTCAGTTGTCAGCATCATCCACAGCTCACTGGCTGAGCCGCGTGTCATGTCAAAGGAGGGCTAGACAGGACTAACCCAACCACACCCACTTTAAACCCATTCCACAAAATTCCCAAATTGCATCTCAGTTAGTTCAGAAAGTGTTGGTTGTTTTATACAATGAAAAATCTTTAAAAGCATTCCTTACTTGTGCCATTTTGGTCATATCAAATTCATTTAGTTAAAATGATCGATTTTGACTTTCTCAAATCTAATATGTTAATTTAAGCAATGATACTGT
>JAVQJZ010068829.1:0-11507 GCA_036025355.1 Leiopotherapon unicolor | reverse complement strand
GGGGGGGGGCAGTCAAAACGGGCCGGCATTAAGATGCAGCTCAAAGTCCACACAGTCTATTGGATCCTATCAGGAGGTGAAATCTCTCTGCCAAATTGATCTGTTTCAACACACATCCCTAGATTACATTCTGCAATAGATTAGAGGACTGTGTGGGGGGTGGTGGACGGGGGGAGGGAGGCATTAGTAGATATACCCTTTTGTCAGCAGAACGGTGGAAACTGTTCCTGCTGACTCTGTTTAAGTTGCTGAGTTGATGCTTTAGTCTCACTGTTCAAATCGTAAAAACTCGATGGGTTTTCTGTATTGGGGAACGCGATGCGCCACACACACTGAAGAGCGTGTTATAATGAGCAGATGGGAATGTAATCAGTACTTTTACTCAGTAAAAAAAGATAAGTCATCTAATCTTGCTCAACAGGACAATTTAGGATATTATTTTAAGGAAGGCGGGAAATTAATCCAACCATTCATCGAATCTTTGCAAAATTATTGTGATTTACTGGATGTTTACCTCAGAAAATGCTCAAATACGACTGCAAAAAAAAAATCTCTCTTTCATGCAACAGGTAGACTTTATTGTCATTCTGATGATGTAGAAACCTCAACAAATCCTCTTTTTTGTGCCCCAAAGAGTTTCTCCATGTTTGGCCATTTGGCTATTATTCCCACGTTTCCATAGCTGTCTCACAACTTAAAGGAATCACGTTTGTCTTTTGTCATTTCTACCGTCCATCTATACCCCATTAGCCTGTATCTCGCTGCCTATTCCTCCTCCATTTTTAAAGCTGTAGTTTACTGCCAGCGCGCCCGGTCGGGCTCGTGATCTGCAGAGAATGATGAGGCTTAAACCTGGCCAAAAAATATATGGCTCTGAAAATGGGTTTCCTATATTTGAGCCACTTGATGGAGCAGCTTGATTTAACCACCCAGAAAACTTAAACAGCCCTCAGCTGTTCGCGCTCCAAACCTTAAACAGGCCCTATTTCACCTTTCCTATAAGTAAAATTATAACTGTGTACGCCATCGACCCTCCATTCAGAAAGACGTCCGGGACCATCGACTTTTCCTGACCTGCTTCCGCTTTTTTTTTGTTGTTGTTGTTTGTTTTTTTCCTTTCACAGCTGTCTTAATTTAGAGCCCCTGCTCGTGAGCATGACTAATAATGTCTTTTCCTTAACTGGCGAGGATAGATAAGTAGAGGAGCATCTGAAATCAATGGAGGAGGATTAAGGAGGGCCCTGGGGCTTCCGCCTTCTCTATTCACACTCCTATAACGAACACATGCTTCTCTCCTGCCCCCGAGGACAGGGAGTGGGAAATACCTTTAGGCTACACCGCGTCATCCTACCGCTTTCGCCCAGAGCGTCTGCTTTTGTGATTATTCAATGTTTATGATTCAATTTGGGTTTAATTGTTGGGTTTTTTCGAATAGGAAAAGCGGTGACTGCGCCGCACATCGCAAGGGAACACAGGTGGGACCTTTTTAAAGCTGACATTTCAGATTCAATTAATATATGCGGCGTATCATCGCAGGACTTTGAAACCGTGCCGACTCGGAGATGCTGGGGAATTATGGAAATGCAGCCTCAGCAAGGAATTGACTGCCCTCAGCTAGGAAATTACACTGCGACAAAATAATTAAAAGCCATGTCTAATTTAAATACATGCCTCTGCACTCTGAAATACCCCCTCGGACCCTCGAGTGCGAGTCTGGAAAATGCCGCTTCCACAGGTTTTGATGTGAAATCAACCCGGGGGCGTCGGCACCTAAGCGACAAATGATTGGACGCTCCTTTGAAAAAGCATAATAAAGAAGAAAATAAGACGTAACCCTCTCCGTGGAGTCAAAACAGCGTGCAGAGAGAGGGCGCCGTGAGGTGAACAAGACGAGACTGCATAGCCTGAATGCAGAGGACATTTTAAAAAGAAGCATTGGAGATGGTATAAAAGAGAGTCGGATGACGTGTGTGTCCGTGTGTAAGCATGTTTTGCAGCACGTCCTTCATTCGCCTGTGTGTGCACCACATGCATTCGTGCTGTATGAGGCTGGTGTAGGTGTAACAGCCCCTATTATGGAGCACTGAAGCGGCTCAGCCACCATCCCGGGCCTTGCTGACAAAAGTCTAATGTATAGGGCCTTGTGCTCTCTGCGCTGGGATTCAATTAGGCTGCCTAACAGTAGGGCCTGCCTGGAATGGGATGGAGGAGTTAGAGTCCTGTCATATGGGCCCAGTGGGGCGGCAAGCCTCCACTCTGTCTGCCTAATACTGGTGTCACAGCCGCATGGAGGAGCCCACTGCTTACGCCTCTGACCGACTGAATTAACTCCCATTATTTGTTGTTTTTTTTTTTTGTCTTTTTCTCTTCTTACTGCTGCACCAGATAAGACTTTTATTTAAAAACAGCCATTTTTCAGCCATCGGTTGTATATGTATGCTCTTTGCCCAAATTAAATTCAAGCAGTTACACTTCTTTGCCCAAGGGAAGAGAAACTCGAGAGCGGAAAAAGAAAATGGTCTCCTAAGTAGCAGACTGAGCACATAGTCCAGAGAAAGCTTCTTTTTTTAAAGTGTGACTTCACTTTTTGAATCTTTAACAGTGTGGACTCGCAGAATAAGTGCAAATATCAGGACGACACAATACAACCCCGAAGCTCCTTTCTATTTTTGGTTATTTGAAATAAGAAAAGTGCAGGATGTGAGGGAAAGAATGTAAAGACGAGCGAGTCTGTAAGTAAGAATGAACACGTCGTCCCAGACAGCCCAAAATCCTTTTTTTAAATGACTACAAAGATAAGAAAAGAACCTCACCTTAGTAGGGATGGCAGATTTTGACGATGGCAAACAGGATGGTGACGGTGGAGTTATCGACTGAAAACAAAGTGGCACATTTCAGGTCAGCCAGAGAAACAGCGTGACTCACTGATGTTTTTCATATTTCTTGAACAACAACAGGGAGATCAGAAAGATATGACGGTAAGAAAAAGATAGAATGACAAGACTTTTCCTTTTAATTATGCAGAAGAAGTGTTTCGAAGTGCAGAGAAGCAACGTTTTATAAAGTTCATCTTATGGTGTTGATGTGAAAGAACAGTACAGAGGCCCTGATGCACGAAATCTACTGAAGCCAGATGCAGGGATACTGAATATGAAGGGCTTCTTATCACATAAGTGGTGTGTCGGGCACCTTGAGCCTTAGTTTTTATCCTTTGTGGGCATATTTCCCCATTGCTCTGCTTGCTTTTTACCCCAAATACCACATTGTTATGGGAGATACAAACCCCCCAAAGTCCTCATTGGAAGCACCATCGGCAAACAGCATGCTCAGCACCTTTTTAATGATCTCAATAATTTAATGCCTCTTTTTTTTATTTGTGGCATGAACTGACCTGTGAGGAGAGGCAGCTATTTTCAGGTTTGCTCCCATCCTGAATATCTGACAGCATAAAGAGCAGTTTCGTGCTTTGAATCGCCGTAAACACAGTCCCACTGAGGACACAATTCAGAGCTCGAATTTGGATAAACTGGGGAAGAATTTTCAGCCTGCAATTTGCTTCACGTGGAGCACACTTTTCTGAATTGTCCTCCTTTTATGTCCACTCCAAACATCATGCCCGTCTCCTTTAACCTTCCTCTGATTGGTACAGCTGCTGAGCACACTCTCTTTCCCGTGTCCGCGGGCCAGACCAAACAACTTTCCCTGACATGAAAGTCGGCCCGGAGTCTAATCAGAGACACAGCCCGAGGAGCACACCTCCGCTTCAAAACATCCAGCGTGAGCAACGTAACCAGGTAGAGCTATTCCTCGCGCCGTCCTCCACCGGCCGACGCCGAGGCCGCAGCCGGCGGGACGGTGGCCCCGCCGCCGATGACTCAGCGTGGGATAATCAGTGTGGAGCCGCGGCCGGGATTACGGCGGGCCGGGTAACACGGGGCGGTGGGCTGAGGGCGAGCAAGGTGACGGGGGTTCTCGGGAGGAGGGGTTCTCCCGCCATCAGCAGGCCCAGCGTGAGACGTGATAATCACCGACCCACCGCGGGCCCCAAACCTGCCCGCTAACCAGCCATTACTGAGTGCAATCACGAAGAGGGAGGCCCATCAGAGAGACAGAAACAAAAAGACACAGCAGTGCCTGAGAGAAACACTTTTGGAGTGAGAGAAATAAATGAAAAGTTACAGAGTGAGGCTCAATCTCCCGGTTCTTGAAATCAGCATGTAAGTGAAAATCTGCGGTGAAATATCTTTCTGGCAGAGGGCACAAAGTGAAAGTTGGAGGTTATTTTGTGATCAACACTGAAGGTGGTAACCAGAAAAGAACAATGCTCCCATCTCATTGTTATGAAACAGCGTTTTATTCTTCTTATTTTCATGGTTTGGGTTTGAGATTGAGTTTATCATTTATTTATCTAAAATCATCCCAATTTAATTTTTCGTTGTCATGATTAATTTCATGTCATTAGCTAACCTAGTTTGACATGTTAAGCTAAATAATCAGAGTTGAGTTACTTTGATGCTCATTTCAGACTTGCTTTGATTTCATTGTTTCTCTCACTAACTAACAAGCGAATTTGGCAGCAGTTGTTGAGCATGCTATCATAAGAGTGGCAGGAGGCACATGATTGGCTGGACTGATGAAAAAAAACATTTTAAGGCAAGTTTTTATGTATTTATTTAACACTGAACTCCTTGATCCTTCATACGATGCTTGCATATGTTTATTATCATACAAATACATATCTCACAGACCCATTTTTGCTACTTATCTGATTTGGAGTTTTGCCTAAAAATAACAAATGTGAGTTGTTCTTTAGAGATATCCATTGGGTTCATTAAAACACGAGCCTTTTCTTTATTTTTTTCTTCTTTTAATGTACCTAATTGCATTGCTCTCCTCAGACGAATGCACACAATGAAAGCGGTTTTGTTATAATAACTGCCAAACGTACAATTACAAGTCCCATTAACATCCTTTTGAAAAGAGCACAGATGCACAAAAGAGATGGACTGAATACATGAGGCGAAATTACAGGCAGTCGATACCCCCGCTCATTGATTGTCACAGAAACACAATGAAGTCTTTAGTAGTTTTACAGAAGATACGGAGGTATGCTGTTTCTATCTCAGGGGTGACCAGGCAGGAAAGGGTGGGGGTCATTTTAAATCACACTTTAATTCAACAGAAGATGACAGTCATTGTCAACATGCTTCGTATCGAGTTTAAATCCCTGAAAGAAAAAGTAATTTAGTGGCTCGGCATGCTCTGCTAGACGTGGAGCTGATTTTTTTTTTATTTAATTCTCTGTATGTGTGGTGGGTGGGTGGTTGTAGGCGACGCTGTAAATGTGTATCTCCACTATGTGTGTGTGTGTGGCCATCCATCAGCGGCTGAGTGGACGCTTTGAATCTTGTTTTTGTCGTCTTTGCATGAGCGAGTATGAGGCAACACATTTAGGGAGGAGAGCAGAACAAGAAAAAAAACACCATGTCATTTAATTTGTAATGTATGAAGGAACTGAACGCAACAGCGCTGCTATCGGCTTTGAATTGAATCCGCTGCTTTATGAGCAGCGTCGGGCATTAATGTGTGACAGTAATGTGACTACTTTCCTCTGAAATGAATAGAGCAAGCACCACATTACACCGGTAACACTTCGTTTCTTTGACATTTTGGGAGGCTAAAGAGGAAGGAGGAGAGGTGGACCTAAAAGTTGTCTTATTTGCATATTTACACAAACTTTTTTTCTCTCTTTTTCCTTGTTGAGTCTCCTGCAAAAGTTTTTCTTCTGTATACATGAACAGCATGTAATCATTTCTTCTTATTTAGTCCTCGACATGTGTAGGAATATATAAGAAAATGTAGTACCAAAGGAAAGGGCTCTCTCATAGCAAGGTAAAGGGTGAAAGTATTTTTAATGAGCCTTACACTTTGATTGATTTTTTTTTGTTTGTTTGGGTTTTTTTTCTAAAGTGGCTACTAAACCCCACTTCAAGAAAAAAAAGAAACTGAATATTTTAAGCACCACAAACTGGATCCCACTTTATTTCTGATCTGATGGGTGAAGATATATGTGTATGTGCTTCTGCGTATTTTTGGCCACAGGCTGTTTTTGCTTATGCAAGGCTCCTGAAATCTCGATGCGGCGGCGTGCGATGATTTCGACCCTGCCCTATTTCATCATGACAATGCAAAGCCGGTCAGTCTTCAAGATTGTGCAGCATGAGCACATAATCATATAATCCAATAATTCCCATGATTTTGAAACGTTCAAGACTCAAATGTGTCGTTATGTATGAGTTTTCTCTGCTGTAAGAATAATGACATATTTTGTCTTTCTGTAAGATTAATCTCGGAAAGCTTCTTATTTTTGCCTGCTGCGTTCCTCATAAATTGCCGGTTGACTCCATGCAGCTTTTTTGCAATTAGCACTTAAGAGATAACTTTGGATTTTTACCTAAAAGTGATAATCTACTATGTGAATGCAGCATTTTCAACTCAAAATGTATTTTTTTCTGCAGTTTTTTGTGTGCAGTTTCAGTGGTGATGTGAAGCCTGTGTTTGTGTTTTTTTGTTTGGTTTTCTTTATCCTTTCAACCGCGGCTGGAACAGTTTCTGAATAACTTAAAGGACGTATCAAAACATCTGTAGGATTCAGGGTGTTGACTGCGGGAAATATTGCAGCGTCGTGAGCTGAGATTTAATTGAGCGTCGGGTCTGAAAGAAGGTAGAGAGGAGGGAGGTTCTGTTGTGCCGGACTTTATTGTTGAGCTCCAAAGCATTGTGGGTTTAAGTCGGTGAATCATCTGTGAGCCTCACATGAAAGAAGTTTTTCAAAGAAGGAATAAAGTCTTTGAACGTTGTTTTAAGGGGAAGGTGGGGGGGCGGCCTCAATTAGATAAGCAGGGAGCAGTGATAGCGGCGGGGTCAAGGTAGCAGATTAGACTTTTAAAAAACAGTTTGTCTGTCTGTGTCTGTCAATCTGTAGATATTTGTTGTTGTGAGCTCTTTGTCTATCTGTGAGTGTGTGTGTGTGTGTGTGTGTGTGCTCTGGCATCAGTTTGTTCCAGACTCCACATCCAACAGAGGAATCTTTAAAAATTCATGTTTTCTCTTCGGCAACAACCTGAGGTTTTGTTTTGTCCTTCCTGCCAAATACTGGAGCTTTAACCGAGATCTATCAGTGCTACCAGACAGGATGATAATCCACTTCTGTGACGGCTGAAAAACAACAAATAATTTACCCAGAATTCATTCAGTCTGTTCAACAAAGAGATTTCTCTGCCAAATATCAAGACTGCTTCAGAATCATGCAAAGGAGGGAAACCCTCAGCATAAAGCTCCTTTAAGTTGACATCTTCGAGCAACATCCAAAGATTTCTCTGGAATTATCAGTAGAAATTGGACTGATTTGATTCCCAGAAAAACGGCGCCCTGAAACCCAACAAGGAAAATGAAAGTGATTAGGAGGAAGAGCGGAGGAAGATAACAGCTTGCATCAGATCTATGAATTATGACAGGTCGGTTCTGCTCTGAATATGAGAAATACGGCCCAAAAAAAATCAAGTGCCACCAGTCGGACTAAATGAAACATCTCATGAACACGGCTCACTTCATCCTCACTTGTGATCCTGTGTCAGAAAGCTTGTAGAAAATCTTAAAGCAGCAAAAAATGTCAATACCATCCCAAGATAAAATGCCCTGTAATGCAACTTTCCTCTGTTTTTTTTTTTCTTCCACCTGAATGTCACTTTTGAGCATGAACTCCTGCTCCCGGAGCTTTTGTTGTGATCTACACCGCGTGTCACCCGCGCCGCCTCTCACTGAAGTACATCCTCGGACAATGGCTCCGTCTGACAGCAGAGATAAGGCTCCTCGAGGTTGAGTCGCCTTTGTATCAGTATGCATCACTTTCACTGCCACTTCTGCGGCTGTGTTCTCGCTCGGGAGCCGGGATATCCGACCGCTCCGTCTGGACAAAGAGACGAACAAAAACACATCTGAGTGTGTGCAACAATCCCCTGTGAGGTTATTCACTGCAAACCAAAAATGACTACTCAGCCGCACTGTTTTATGTATTAAATAGATTCTTTAGGATTATTGGGATTTTTCAGTTCTGGAGCTTTACAGATTGTTTAGTCTGGGATGTATTAGGAAAACTTAAATAACACTTGCATTACACTTTAGATTTTTGCAGCAACTATGGCGACCATATCTGTGGACCTCGCTTCAGTTTCATCATGTATTTATTATCAGTCTTTCATATTTTTGTTCAGGCATAGCTGCCAACAAATTCAAATTCAAGTTTAAGTGATCTTTTCACCTTTGTGCTGCATGATTCATTGACAGATAGCAACTTAATAGACATTTATTTAATTTTCTAGGTTGTATCCAATCATTAAACCAGTAGATTGATTTAGCATGAAAGATGAGTGTTGCATTGTTTAGGTAATTGTCAGCTAATAATGAGTGGAACAGGACGTGAAACTGTGACTTTTGATTTTGTTGCTCTTGTTTCTTTCATTTCCAGTCTTCATGCTAAGCTAAGCTCTGCCATAAACAAATGTGAGGGTGGTGATTTTGTCCATTTCCGAACCATTTGCTGCATTTTTTGCTGCCGTTTGCTGCATTTTTTCATCCCTTTCCTCAGATTATGTTGTTTTGCATAATTGTGAGCCAGCTATGTTTAACATGACCCATCGCACTTTTTTTTTTCATCCCTTTCACATCTCTCTCCTAACGATGCCGGACCTCCACTTTCTGTCTGAGTCTGCAGACGGCCCTCGTAATCTTTTTCTGCATTTTAAGAGACCAGACGGCAACACGCCACAGACGGGACCGCACATTGTCCTCGCTCATTATTAATGAAGGGGTCAGGCTGGACGCGAGCACCAAGCGAGGCAAAGCACAAAGCGAGAAACATGATGTGAATTAAGGAATAAAAAAAACAGGCAACCAAAGAGCAGGTGAGGCTGTGGTGAGACGCGCTGACTAATGAGTAGTTCTGTGTTGCTGTAATGTCGCTGTTTCCCATGCTGTGATATGTCTTTGGTCAGCCTGCTTGAAAAAAGTATAATTGGGTGAGTTGGTGCTTGTGAAGAAATATGACTCCCACAGAGCCGAGATCTCGCAGCGCCGCTTCTCCTCAGCACCTAATGATACTGTTTTGTAGGTGGACACAAGTTATTTAGCTAATGCAATACCTACTTTTTAATATGTCTTAGTCTTTGTTCAAGCTTTTGGGGTTGGAAAGAAAATACATAATCATGTTGCAAAAAAATGGCTTCAGGGTCTATTTGGGTTTCATGTAAACAAGAAGGAAACCGTACCTGTCAAATGATATGCAATTTACTTGTGTACAGTCAGCTATTCTACAAGACTTGAGGTAAATTTAGAAGCAGTTTGCATTTTTGCTCCCCATGCTGTTTCTCTTGGTGGGGAAACGTTTCATTTGATGGCAGGCCAGCGTTTAAAGCAAATGACTGAGATTCACCTGTCGCACGTTGCCCTCCCTCGGCTGCCAGGCTATCTTACACCCTCCATGCATAAAGCACAAATCAAGTGATAGGGAATGTTTTTCTCGTACTTGAAGTACATTTTAATATTTATATTTTTAGTCAGTTAATATGAATGAACAGTTGTTTTCCTCCCACACAGTCAGCTTGGAAAGCATCTTCAGTTCCTCTTATGGGCTTTTATGTACTTATGTGAACTACAGATGGGTAACAAAAACATTTCCAAGGACATATTCTGAAAAGAGCCATATAATCTGGTACAAACAGTAAGTAACAGACAAATAAAATAACTAATTTAAAGAATTTATTATGAAAATAATCCATTCTTTAATTATGCACTTACCTTGAAAGAAGTTTCACACTTTTGGAAGTTCAGTTGCTTTATAATAGATATGAAATTACATCTTCCCAGAAAATTGTCCTTCCCTGCCAACAATGAGTGAATGAGGACTGTCTAATTTAGCAAAAAAACAAAAAACTTGTGCAGTCACGATCATTTGAAAGACGCTATAATCACATAAAAAACTACTCTCAGTGACTTTGATATGCTTTAATATGCACTCATACTCTGGTACACCTATAAAGCTCTTTATTTCAGTACACAAATACATATGCAAAAGGAAGTATATTAATGAACGTGAATGCATTTTAAGATATAACAATATTCAGTAGGTATGAACTCATCAGGTGTTAGACAGAAGAAAAAAATCACCCAGGTCTCCATTAAGCCAATATTTTAACAAATAAAGTATTTTCACAGAGGCTGTAATGGATTCCTGCGTTAATAATTAAAGTCCTCGGCACAGTGAGCAATAAACCAGCCACTTGAAGCTTTGAGAAGGAATGTTTGCGCCGTCTTTGTTCTACTCGACATGCAGGACACTCTGTTCGCTGGACGTCAATTACCATCGTCTCAGCGGCTTTAACCACGGACTGTGCCGCTAAGTATATTTTCTGAAAATGAACTTGAATGTACTTAAAAACCTTGGCATAACACGATTAACAATTTTCCAAACCACTGCTCCAATTAACACCAGAAGTTTCTCCCCTCGTTGTGGCCAAGTTCTGGTTTTAAAAATCGACCGTGGTAGCTCGCGGGCTCCGGGGACGGACGCTTCTCTGGCTCTGGACTTTCTCTCTCTCTCTCTCTCTCTCTCTCTCTCTCTCTCTCTCTCTGTAGGGGAGAAGTTGTGGGGAGCTGAGATGCAGGGAGCCGAACTGCCAGCCTTGTGATTCCCTCCACGTTCCTCTGATTCCCAGCCACTCGCCGATCAATAGCGGTCTTTGAGCAAAGCAGAGGCCCCTATTGTGGCTGCGTTCGCCAGGGCCGAGCTGCGGCCGCCATTGGTGCAGCTAAACCATGACGGATTCATCCTGGCCTGGTTCTCCCATTAGTCAGCCACCACGGGTGAAAACACAGACCTGAGGTCCCCTAATGGGAATTTAATGCACTTCAATGTACCTGCAGCCAAATAGAAAGAAAACGGCCGCTGTTTTTCCCTCCACAGATGATGACTCACAGTGGATATTAGATCTCCACAGTCAGCGAGGCCGACATGTATCATAAGCGGAGTCTCTTTGTGTGCAGAAGCGGCTCCAAATTGGAATCGGGGCATTGAGTGCACCTTTGTGCCGCTGTTGGGTATACAGCTTAGCGGATAGATTGTTTCTTTTACTGGGAAGGAAGTGTGTGCTTAATGCTGAATGGTGTGTGTGTGTGTGTGTGTGTATGTGTTAGGGTGTGCAGGCTGGCCTTATGTATGCAAAGATACGAGCCTCTTGGTATAACACGAGTGAGTCCTTTGTTTTTCTGGATGGAAAAACACAGAAAAAGTGATTCCGTATGATACGAATAACCTTTTATTAGTTCTTTTTTTTGTTATATTAGCTGAAGAGGAGATGAAGTTTTGAAATGTGTTGCTGGTGTTTTATTCGCCAAGATTTTCTGTTTTTTTTTTTTTTTTTTAGCAATTTAAGCATAAAAAAATTTTTCAA
>JAVQJZ010068825.1:0-27818 GCA_036025355.1 Leiopotherapon unicolor | reverse complement strand
TAATAAAAAATCTGTTTAATGTGCTAATGATACAGCCTGCTCCATACACTCATAGTCCACTAGAAAAGTGTTTATCCACATTAAGTGACTGGTTAGCGAGTGACTAATGAGATCATTGTTATCTATTGCGCGATACATGGTAGATTGTAGCTCTTTACTCTGTGGAGAACGTGTCAGAACAGAAGCAGAAACAAAGACATCCTGCGCCATGACAGGTATATGCCAGAGACACGAGGATCATACAATAATCTTTGAATACAAATTTGAGCTGCTATGCTTGGATTTGCATGCAAACAGCCGCTTGAAAAACAGACTCCCTAAAAAGAGAGAGAGAGAGAAGGAAAAAAAATCCAGAGAATATTTTTTAAGGTTACAAGTGACACACTAATGCGCCTACATATACACTTGCAAGTCGGTGCCTGCTCTGCTGCTGCTGGTGGGGTTCTGCTGACACCCGGAGAGAGGAGGCGAGAGTCTGGGTAATTGTGCCGCTCATTTTGATGACTTGCTTTTTATGCAAAACAGGAAAAAGACAATATGCAATTATCTTGAGGAGGGAACAGCTGAATGTGGTTGATGAACAGTCTGGATTCAATCATGCTCTTAGTGCGTTATATGCAATTAAACTGCAATAGAGATAATGGCCTCCATTGCCAACTGAGTAATAATCCCAGTCATAATCACCTCCATTACTTTTATTAGGCTTGGCATTATCATCATCACTCTTATTAATATTATTCTACTTTTCCACAAGAAGAAAATCTTTGACAATGAAACCCTAAAACTGTAAGGTAAAAGAAACATTGATGATGACAAAATGTGGTTTGAGAGAAATTGTTTTGGACTGATATGTTTGATATGTTCAAATTTATTCCTCCCATCTCTGTTATAATTTGAAGAGGTTCCACCTATTCTTGCTATTGAGTCCCCTGATTCGACCCCTGGTGGTCAGGACATGCGCGCATGAGTGGCGTGGGGAGTGGGGGGGTTGAGGAAGCAGGCTGGGAGGCATCCAATGGCTTACCATTAAAAAAAAACATAAAACAGACAGAATCTCTGCTGCGCTGCACCCAATCAGCCCCAGCCACACATCATGCAACTGGGGCGCCGCTGATCAGTGACCACAAATAACAAACACTCCCCCACTGGCGTCCCTCCACGGACCAACAGCTGGGCTATTCTTAGAAAATAAATAAATAAATACAAGAGGGCTGAAATAACAAGAGTCCGTCAACTTGAAAGGCCGTGGTTCGCTACACTTTATTGAGAGGCCATCACATTGCGTAATTAGCAGAAGATTATGAACATGAAAATCGCAAATGTGACAGAAGTGAAATCACGGGAAAGCAGACCTTGCATTAATATATCCGTGGGTGGCATTGAATCGGTCTCACGTTTATCTGCCATCCTTTAAATTCCCGAAATACCCAAGCCGATTAATCTCTGTACTTTATCCTCATCTGACTTCCTGGCTGTGCCTAAGCAGAACTGTGAGGTGCTGAACTGTGTGTGTGTGTGTGTGTGTGTGTGTGTGTGTGTGTGTTTATATTTTCCTCACAATGCACGTGTGTGTCTAGCCAGGGTGTTGTGATGCTGAGCGTTTGGGTGGGAACCACCCTATTAAACCGTGCTGGAGACACCAGCTTGAAAGCTCTGCAATCGCTGCAACTTTTTTTTTTTTTTTTTTACTGGCCCCGCACTTGCTCGCCGCCTCAAAGAGTCTTGAGTGACATTCCTGCTGACGTGAATCGAATACCGCAAGATTCTTTGGCTGAACTTTTGACCCTGTGTCCCTATCCAGAAACCGTGGCACAGCGCTCCATCCCAAACATGCTGGGCCCGGGCCTATTTTGGTACACAAATAAAAGGGCGGGAGCCTGGCTCTCGCTGGATGATTACAAGCCGTGCTTTAGTGGAAACCGAACACGGCCTCAAAATACACAATATCAGAGTAACAATACACCCTGCAAAGCTCTGTCCCCAATACTGCCAAGACATGAATACCTCCCCATCCAGACAGTGTGGTCAGATGAGGGGGTGAGGCCGTGTGCTTGTGTACGTGTGTGATCTGAGGTACCTTCATGCGAATGGGGAAACCAGATTTGAGAGGCGCTGGAGTGAGGTCCGCCCCGGAAGGAGGGCGAGGAGGGCGAGGAGGGCGGCCGGGAAGGGTGAGACGGGTGGGAAGGGGGGGTACCCAGACTACTGGCCAGAAAGGTCCCCATGAAGGAGGCGGAGGAATTGCCCATCAATCCACTGCCTGCATTCCCACGGGGACAAAAGGTAAAGGAGAGAAAACAATGGTTAGAATCAGAACAGCGCATGTACACTGTGACCATGAGCGTGACCGAGAAGGAAGAGAGCCACATCACATCGAGATGTAGATGTAAGAGGATGGCGCCCACTGGCCCTCTAGGTGGATTCATTAAGCTGCGCAGATTTGATCAATGCCCTGGGGAGAGGGTGAGTGAGAGAGTGTGTGTGTATATATATATATATATATGTATGTGTGTGTGTGTGTGTGTGTGTGTGTGTGTGTGTGTGTGTGTGTGTGAGACTCTCCTCCCCCTCACTGACAGCAGCGTCCTCTCCCCTCGTCTTCTCTCCCCTCACACCGCCTCTCCCCATGGGCAGACAGAGGTCTCATCTCACAGCTGAGTACACACTTTCTCAGGCTCTCTCCCTCTCGCTCTCACACACTTTTGCTCCTGCTCCCCAGTGTCCCTTTCTCAATTTCTCTCCCTCCCTCCATTATCTTATGCTCTCCATCTCTCACTTTCATGCCCTCAATCTCTCTTATTGCTCTGCTCCATTTCACCTCCCCTCTGTTTCTCTCTCTCACTTTCATTCTTCCTTTCTCTCTGCATGACTCTGACAATCCTGTATTCTTACTTTCTGCTTCTGGTCCCATTTCGGCATTTTATTTTCCTCCCTCCTCTTGGTCAAAAGTTGCCCTTTCCTCTCCATCCCTCCCCTGTCCCATCTCTATGAGCAGAAATACACTACATGCGTGTCTCATTCCCTCATTGTCTGTTTTCTTCCTCTCTGTCCTTCTTTCTTCCCAACACATAGCATTGCTTTGCTTTGTTCTTTACCATAATGATGGCACCAGCAGAGCAATCTGTCCCTGGCTGGCTGAACTGTGTGTTTAACAAGACTATGATGAGTAATTGACCATTCGTAGCAACGCCCGTGTGACTGGGGGCTGATTGTCTATTATGCATTGCTGGGCAAGTCGGAGAAAACACACTGATTAACCACTGCTTAAATTACATTCCCATTACGCGCCCGCCAGTGCACTTGAGCGAGGGGCCCGGGTGCCCAGCTCTTTGCACATTCATTTCCCCCAAGTCACACTGCCGTGAAGTCTCATGCATATGTATGAAGATGCCTGGATGAGAGCACACATGCACATACTTGCACAAACACACACATTGGCGTTGAGTAGTCGTGAGCTCGCAGGACTAGCTGTGAAAACGAAGGAGGAGAGCGACGGTAAAAATTCATTATCGGCCCCTTATGACGAGCTGATCTAAAAGGGAACGCGGCGTGATTTGATTTTCTTTAAGCATGAATCGGTCTGAACATGAATCGATCCCTTTCTGCCGGTGTGAGAACAATTGCATGGAAGTCTTAATCAGCCAGGCAGTGAGTGAGCACATCCTCTAGGCAGACAGCAGGGATAAACCCATCAGTCTGCTGCTCGCTCCTGCGCCGAATAGCCTGTGGCTCACGGGCCAGAGCACAGGAGCACGCAGAGACGCAGACACACCTCTGACACACACACACACACACACACACACACACACACACACACACACACACACACACACATACACACCTACCTCTGACACACATTACAACCCGCAGCCCCAGACAGGTGGAAATCCCCACACAATCCCCAACCTTACAGAGATCTACCTCGAAAACTACCTTAAAACCAACCCTGTAAGTGTGTGTGTGTTAGTGTGTGTGTTCTCACAACAGTCTGTCACAAACTCGTGGAAAAACAGTAACCGCCTCCTTAGTGTTTAACTAGCACATTTGTCAGCGCAACATGAAGTGGCCTCTGAAATCTGGCTACAGGAGAAAATATAAAAAGCAAAGTGTGTTATGGTCCTTGTTTCAGAATAGTTGTTTATTGATGCCTTTATGGTTGTTTATCATTTGTTTTATCATTTTATGGATTGGGTCGGTATAATAAAAAAAACATGTTTCTCTTTTTTAACCATGAGTCAAACTGAAACTGAAGTTTTTCTGATTCGATACTCAGGAAACACCCCAGAGCACATGCAACCAATCAATGAGGGAACTTCCACGACTATTACCGACATTCGCAGGATGAAGTACGCACGCAGGATGGTGAGTAAGTCTTTAAGGAGGCAGCCAGTGGCGGAATGGCTGCTATGGCAACATATCTAAGGGAGGTAACCTGGTGACCTACAGTATCCAGGCCTTTCTCATTTTCAGCCCTCGTTCCTCCTTCGCTGCCACCTCCCATCACCCCTGACCCTGTGGAGCGCTCCTGGCAGAGCTTTGTGTAGTGCAAGAGGAGGGGTGGGGGTGGGGGGTGGGGGGGTTTGGCCAGCTTGTTTGCCAGGCGCACATCCAACCCCCATCATCCAGACACCCAGAGCTCCTGTATGGCACCGCCCTCCACACTACACACTCCTCGGCCCTCTCTCTCTCTCTCTCTCTCTCTCTCTCTCTGTGTCTGTCTCTCTGCCTGTCGCCCCAAGGAACCCCAGCTTTCCTCAGCGCCTCCGGCTCACATAAATCAGCTAATCCTCCTGCATTATTAACAGCCTCGCCCCGGAGAGAGAGAGAAAAAGGGCGAGAGAGACATAGAGAGTGACACAGAGAGGCCGCCCCTCTTCACACACACCGAGAGGGGAGAGAGCCTCTGCCAAGAAAGACAAGGGGAGGAGAGGGACAATACATAAAAAGGGAATGTCTAGATGTCAGGCAAAGGGATCTTTGAAGTTTAAGCCGATGTTAGGGAAGAAGGGGGATTGAAGGAGAACCTTAGGAGGGTCTCGGATCAACTCGTACACGAAGCCCTTCCCACAACACAACCTGATCAGACCTCGCGGCGATCCGGTGCAGGCCACAGGGTCTGCACCACCGCCGACTGGTCCAATCTGAGCCGCTGAAGGTACAGAATAATAATGCGCTGGCCTTCACCTCTGTCACACTGGCTCTCTTGCTGACTGCACAGCCTGTCGCTCGGTGGAGGACCCCTCCCTCTGTGTTATGTCTGCCTCCTGCTGAGAAACCTGTCATTCTCTCTCTCGCCGTTTACTCAAGCGGTCTTGTTCGGCCGCTGAATCTATGAACAGGAGAGACTCTTGGACTGCGTTAACATGATGCCCCGCTTTAAAACCATTTAAAGCCAAAAGGTGTCGGTGAGAAAGTGCACAGGTTATAAAAGTGTTGGGGTAGTTGGAGGCTGGGTGCCAGCCAAAGCAGTGCAGGGTGAGCCGAGCAAAGGTCCGAGGCATGACAGCACCGGCACTGGACTCGCCATAACTGTTTATTTAGCAGCTTATTAAATGGCGACATGGATCCAGGGAGGCTGCCACCTCTATGCCAGCTCCTTTTAAAAGTTGTGTGTTTTCTCTGCCTGCGTTTGTTTTTAAAAAAACCCTGTTTATTTATTTCTCTGGTTCTTAAGTGGTGCCAGCAGTGCACTTGTATGGGCTCTTAAGAAAATCGGGTCATGTGCATCCTAATCGGCGCCGATCCCTGACAGCGATGGAGATTAATCCTATTAGAGAATTAAAGGAGAGGGGAGCATTGGGAAAGGGGGAACCCCACCTCCCATCCCTGACATCTAAAAATCCCACCCCGACACCCTCGCTCACGCGGTCGTGTTCAAATGCACGAACGCAGAAACAAGCACACAAATATCCTAGGACCTCTGGAGGTGGAGGTGTTAACTGGCGCTGCTCCACCCACGCTCCGGAGTGGGCGTGTGGGGTGACGGAGTCCAGTTTGTGTGCAACAGCCGAAAAACGCACACGCTAGCATGCACGCAGAGCACCCGTGCGGAGGCCCCCGTGGACAGCACCAAGCGAGCAGCAGGCGGGGAGGGGGCGCACAGAGAACGGAGGCCCAGTTGTCATGGGAACGAAAGAGAAACAGCGCTCGAGGCTGAATGCTAGCCATTACAGCAGCAGCCGGCAGATGCAGTTGGTCAGTGCGCTGCTCGGCAACAGCAGCCCTCCCAGCACACCTTGAAACCCCACCCAACCCACACACTCACACACACACACACACCTTTCTGTGGAATTTAATCTGGTTTCAAGTGTTTGGCTGCTCGGGCTGTGGGGGGTGGGTGTGTCATAATCTTTGGGACACTGTTTGGGTCACTAATCTGCCCCGATGAGCACCTCTACCCGAGTGGATATTTGTGTCTTAACAAGACATTATACAATAATAGGATGTAAAGGGATTCGTCTAAGAGTGGGCCAAGCAGTGATAGCAAAAAAAAAAAAGCTGAGAAGACAACACGCACCCACCCACAACACGTTGTTCTTTTGAATGCTGGGAAACAGATCAAAATTTCCTCCTGATGAAATACACACCCATTCACATGCACTTCTGTGCTCCAGCATGCAATTGCACACACACACACACAAGCCCATATCTACGTCTATGCTTATTGTCTAAGAGAGGATAAAGCACAATTATTTCGCCGTGCATCATATTTCCCCGTCTGCTCTTGAAAAATGAGCCAAGGTAGTCTGCCGCTCTCCGTCTTATCTGCAGACGGCAGCCCGGAGGGACGGATGGACGTGTCGTCTAGACAAGGACACCAGACAGACGAGGAGCGACAAGAGCGATGGTGACAAGAGAGGAAGAGAGACAGAGAGAAAATTGCAGGTGTGACTGCATCAACCTGTTCTCCACAGCCCAGTGATCGGCCAGCGCCAGTGAGAGGGGAGGATAGAAGAAAAAGAAGAGAAAGAAATGCAAGGAGAAACAGAAACACACACATATACGCGCACACATGCCCCACCAGTTTATAACACCTCCTATCGCAGAGAGAGTGAGCGAGCACGAGCCGGTTGAGGTTGCGCAGTCAGTGGTCAGTGCCATGTGGCAGCCAGGCCCTGAAGCTCCTCACAGCGCACCCTGAACGATTACAGCTCGCATGCTCTCCCCCTGTCATGTC
This sequence comes from Leiopotherapon unicolor, assembly GCA_036025355.1. Taxonomy (NCBI): domain Eukaryota; kingdom Metazoa; phylum Chordata; class Actinopteri; order Centrarchiformes; family Terapontidae; genus Leiopotherapon; species Leiopotherapon unicolor. The sequence continues at coordinate 20,641 of JAVQJZ010068825.1, read as the reverse complement.
CTGTGACAAAACACACACACTCCCTTCCTCCTCCTTGTCTCAAATAAATTAAATCAACATCAGCAAGAGTTGGATGATCAAAGAGGGAGCAAGAAACCTTTCCTTTTCCGAGAGCCGCTTCAGATCCAGCTGCTATCCGAAGTAGCTGTTGTTTCTGGCACTGCTTTAACTCTCTGACAAGGCGAGACAAGACACCAGAGCACACAGTGGTAACGTTTTAGAGTGGGATTACTGATGGCAGACCAGTTTTCTTATTCAAGCCATTAAGAATTTCTGTGTTTACGTGGCCTCCGCTGTGAATCTTAATGGTTTGGCTCTTTAACACTTTGAGTGATCTAAGGAAGGAAGCTGAAAGCAGGGAGACTGAAAAGAGAAACGATGAAGATGAAATAGGCATTTGAATGTTAACTTACCAAGTGAAAACATATTGAGCAGGACGTCTGTTGGTAAGAGTTTCACTCCCACTCCAGTGTCTTTCTCATCAGACTTTCCTACCGATTCAGTTCCATGTTCTGTCCAGGAATTCAGACGCCCGAGAAGAAGCCAGCCAGACTTTCCGCACACACATTCACTCATAAACACACAACCGAGCTCTCTGACCCTCGCTGGTAACGCGGGGAGACTGGCTTGGATTGGGCAACTGTACACACCAGTGGCCCCAGACAGACTGCACACGCTACCCTGGAGGGCCGCTGACTAACGCAGCACCTACTTCCTCACAATAAAACACACAAAGAATTTCAAATGGCTACTAAAGAGGGGGGATTTCCTTCAAACAGTCAAAGTCATCTTGAAAACATTAGCGCAACTGGTAGCCAAATTCCTCCTCATTTCGGAAACAACTGTAGCAGTATTTTTTGTGTTGTTGTTGTTGGGGTTTTTTTTAGTTGCTTGCCCTCCTGCTTTATAATCTCTCTCCCTGTCTCTGTCTTTTTGGGTTGGTGGGTGGTTGAATGGCGGGGCAGAGGGAGCGAGCCCCCTCCGCAGTTTCTAGTAGGAGGCTGGTCTGATCGGAGGCAGAGGCAGTGAGTGAGAGAGAGAGAGAGAGAGAGAGAGAGAGCGGTCCGGTTTCTGGATCTGGGCCCAGTGCAGGGGTGGGGGAAAGTGCCAGCAGCGCACGCCTCCGACACTCTCCACACTGCGTGCCTGTGGAGTGAGTTTAGTGGATGTGGTCAGTGCGGGGGTGGGAGAAGTGGAAAAGGGAGCGGGAGAAGGGGTTGGAAGAATGGATGGAGGAAGAGAGTCTGTAGTAGAGGGCAACATCCAGAGAAGGAGGTGGGGAAGGGGGGAATAAAGGGGCGAGAGTTTAGACTAGAAGCGTAGATAAGAGTGTGATGAACTGTGAGAAACGCTGAAAGTGAAAGAGCAGCAGAGTGTGTGTGGGAGTGTGTGTTGCTGAGCATATGCCAGCCTCTGTGTGTGTGTGTTTGTGTGCATGCGTGCGTGCCATTGTGTGCGCGTATGGTGGTCGTCTCGCTGAAGTTGACAGCCTGTGTTTGCAGAGTGGCTTTGTGGTCAGCCACTCGCTCGCAATTGAAGCGATGGCAGGGAAAAAGGGATTCTGGGAATTTTTTTTTTTTTTTTTTGCACAAGTGCTATGCAAATAAAATTGGCTCGGGGAGGTCGGCCGAAGCACCCCGCCCACTTCACCCAGCTGTTTATACAATATACAAGTTGACATGATAGGGATAAGAGATTCTAATCCTAAACAAATTAGTCCAACTGGCTCGTCCTGGCTTGGCAGGGAGCCTGAAAACAACAATGGATCCACACAGCCCACGATGCTACAGAGAAAACAGATAGAAGAAATGTTGCTGAGGGAGATTTTTTTCCTCTGGCAGGGGTGGAGCGATGTCAGAGAACACACATGCATCCAACCAGTCTCTCCTTTTATTCCCTTTCTCACCCGCCTTTCACTCACGTCAGACCGCTTCCTGACCGCTGTGCCGCTACCTGGCCAGCCTCCACACTCGGGTATGCCACCTCAATTTGACTGCAATAAATCATTTATAAAGCATCTTTTTCAGAGAGGGTTATCATTTAAAAAAAAAAAAAAAAATCCCATCACTCCAATGCCAACAAGTGACGTTGGGCGGGGGGAGGAGGGGGTGGCCAACGGGAAGAGATAGCAATGTCTGGAAGGTTTCCTGCTGAAGAGGCATTTTATGGGCACAGTAAATAAAAGAGCTGGACGCACAGCAGTGGTGCAGCTATTTGCTGAAGAGCGGGCCAGGAAGTGCGTCGTTTAAGAGCCGGCAAGACCGCTGAAGCTGGTTGACTGGTTGAGCAGGGTGGGTGAGGGCTACAGGGGAAGGAGAAAGTTGGAGTGAAGGGTGAAGAGGTTAAGGGTGAAGCACGGGGCAAAGCTTTGCTACTCATAGACCGCAAAGGAGACTGGACAGATAATCGGTAAGACGTTCAGACGGTCAGGCCAAAGGCTAAGGCAAAGGTAAGGTCTGTTAGATTTGGACTTGTCGCTTGGACCTGTGTTTCGGCGCGCTCGCCGGGATCCGTGTGAAAGTGCAGCCGCGTGCTGAGTCACTGGCCTAATCTGCCGAGAACAAGCAGACGTTCCAGGCCCGGGACACAGGAGGTGGGAGGACAGATTCGAAAACAGCAGCAGGACCGGGCCAGGACAAATGAGCTCAAGGCCCATTACCTTCCTTTTACACCCACCCACACATGCTCGCTCACATTCCCTACTCCCACAACACAGATTTAATAGCACACACAAGGAAAGCAATGTCACAACACAAATTCACCACACACTACACAAATTTCCCCCCCGTTTTATCCCGTCTACAACAACTTAAATGCTTATGATGTAACAGGAAGTGGACATTACTCCGGGCCGATGCAGTTTTCCTTGGACTGGACTCTCATTAGTGAGTGTTTTCTCTCCAAGCACTACCTTTTTATTTCCATCAGCATTTTACTTTATTAAATCCCCCTCCACGATAGCTACTAAAGCAATTACTTTTTTGTCTCTAGGTTCAGATAAAATACAAGTGTTTCTTATGGAATGGCCAATAAAGGCCTGACATTTTGCTGAGTGCTCGCAGGGCCAGGAGCACTTTGTTCTTTGTATACAGGGCAGCTACACACTCCTCAAGGAGAACCATTTGTTATCTGTCCAAACTTTGGTGAGTGCGCTTGTTAACTGACCCATTGTTACACGAGAGCGTTTCAGGGCCGTTAGTTGCGTTCCGGCTCTTTATTCCTGAGGCATGAAATTGTGATTACCATAGTGGGGCTCATCCATCTCATTCTCTCATCCACACACGCACGCTAAACATCCGCATTTTTATTTTGTTTTCTCTCCCCTCTTTCTCTACCCCCTCTCTCGTCGTCCCTGTCTTCCTCTCTCATGATACACACACACACACACACAAACATGAACACATGCAGCAACACACCCAAACACAAAAAGAGCCGCCCACAGCTGCGTCAGGCCATCTCTCTAACAATCCAATCTGTTTTCTTTCCCATGATGTTTCCCATTGGCACAGGGAGGAGAAAATCAGATTTACTCCCCCACAGGGCCCATGCAGTTGCACTGATATGGAAAATGATTTCAGTGCTGCTTGAGCCCATAAACATTATTTTGGTCTCCCCTGTTAATGACACATTTCTTCCCAGCATTGTGGATCTCACAGAGGAAGAGATGAGTGTAAGGGAGGAGGAGGAAGAGAGGAAGGGGGGAGGAATCCTCCTGGGCCTCGCATACAACAGGGGAGTCCTTCACCCCTCAAACTGCATCCTGACATCTGAGACTTCTCTCACCCTCTTCCTCATTCTCACACACACACAGAAACACTACACACACTGCTAATCAGCCATGCAGGAACTTAAATTGTTACGGCCTTCAAAAAAAAAAAAAAAATCAGAGCACAAAGATATCCCCGCTGGAAAACGAGAAGAGTCAAAGAGGGATTTCTCACCTCTCTCTCTCTCTATGTAGCTGTCAGCCTGATTCCAAATACACTGCATTTGGCTCCAGGGCTCAAAGCAGCCCCACTACAATTGTGTCACAGAACCCACATATCTTTTATTGGCGGTAGCAGCCAATATAGCGACCCCCCCCCCAACACCCCTCCTTCTTCCTCCTCCTCTTGAACACAGGGATAAAATTTGTACTTTTAGTTGTGAGTTACAAACACTTTCTGCCCGAGGTTCGTTGTCACTGAGAGAAGCATGCTGTAGCCTCGAGTCCTAAACACAAGTCATTTTATATGACGGTGTTAAAAAGAGACTCCAACAGGCCAATAGTGAGGCACTAAACCTCCCATTTGGCATCCATTAAAACCCATCTGCAGGACCAAATACGAGGGGGCGAACAGGAAATAGCCGCGTTAGATATGACTAAAAACTGTCCTCCACTTTTGAACAGTCTCTCACAGGTTTCCCCATCTCCAGATCCAAAAATGGGATTTTCATGGTTCTCCTGTTCCACTGGAAACATCACATGGAATGCTCTGGATCTGGTTTGTTTTACAGCCGATGACTGATCTGTCTAAATCCATTGGTTTTATGTTCTGGCCATGGGGATGGATGGGTGACTAACGGCAGCTTGCGTGCCATGTTTCAGCCGACGCAGCCAGAACTCAGCCAGCCAGGTCACGGACACAGACATGCCTGGTAGTGGGAAAAAGGCAGATTAAAACAAGTGCTCAGCACTATTCTCTCTAATTAGTCCCCTGTTAACTTTTGAACTTAATTGGTTAATTGAGATGTGGTTAGACTGGGCAGGTTTCCCCTCCCTCAGGGTGACCATACGGCTCCAGTATTTCAGCCTGGCACTGCCTGGCACAGGAGGGAGGCTGCCTCTCTCTCTGTCTTTCTCTATTTTTTGAGCATCCCATTGCTCCAGTGACGAGGAGTAATGATGCCGCACAGGAGGCAGTAAAACTGTGTTTTGCGAGTGTGTTTTAGCAGAGATTGTACCCATGCACTGCACATATGCTTGTGCCACATCAAAGCGGCTCTTTGACTACCCAGTCCTGGGTGGTCTAAACCTCTCTTCTCTCAACCAGCGGTGCTACATAGATAGGCTACAGAAAAGTGGAGTGTGGATGTGGGTGGATGTTACCTCACCACAGGCGAGTGTGTTCCGTCGAACTCAGAAGTCAGTTTGCTTTGGAGGAGACATGAACAGCGTGAGGAGGGAGAATAAAAGTGCGGCGCGAAACGTACACAGATAAACACACACACAACCCCATAGGCGTCACATTGCTCGAGTCTCCCCATCTCCTCTAGTTGATGTATAATGATACCCACAGTACCACATAAATCTGCAAGCGGCTCGATTCATTGGGGCAGATTTTGCCTGCTGTCTTCCCTTTTTCACTTTCATCCCCTCTTCTCCCTTTGCTCCTTCGAGCCCCATCACTCATTCCCCTTCTCAGTTTTCCCTTTCCGTCCTCACACCCTCTCCATCATCCCTCCATCACTCTGCCTCCTTTCCCCTGCTGCTCAGCTCCATAATTCTGTCCTCCCTCATCACCTCGCTCTCTTCCCTCAGTTGCCGTCATCCGCGTGTTTCAAAATGGAAACACTTTCTCTTCATTTTTTTGGGTTTTTAAAAACCGCTTTCCCTCCCACTCCCTCTTCCCACTTGCGCTCTGGTTCTCTGCTCTTGTTCGTCCATCAGTTTTCCTGAGGCCTGGGAGGGTAATGAACGCCTTGTTTTATGGGGAGTCACAGGTTCACCCCTCCCTCCATCAGAACCACCTATAAATCAGCATCCCAGCAATCAACTGGCAACCAGGGCTCGTCGGAATGTCCTGTTCTCTCTTGTCCTCCCATCCTCTCTCCCTCCCTCTTCTATCTGTGGCCCGGCGCCTCCTTTAGGTCACAGAGCGCGGTGCTGGACATGAGTCGGGCCTGGTTGGAGAGACTGCCTTTCGCTGCTGTCCTTTTTGGATTGGTCTGTAATATGATAAAGTCCTGGAGTGATGTGTGTGTGAGGGAAACAGAAGGCAGCTCCCTGCTCTGGCTTCTCTCCGTCTGATGTAGCCTGTCAGAGGCCCAGAGACAGAACAGCGCAGATAACTGAGCCGAGAGCCGCCGCTGCGCCAGCCGGCCCAAGGTCTTTCTGCAGCCCTGAATATAATTTGCTGCTTGTTCACAGGGGGGGAACAAAGGAGAAATGTTTAATTCTTGTAGCATTTGCCAAGACAAATGCAAGCATTTTGTTCTGATAACCTACAGACAAGGGGAGGGAAGGCACCTGGGTAGCCAAGGCCAAACGATATACAGTATTGCCTTGTAAAGAACACACTGTATACTGCTCGTCTCCTTGACTTTTGTTGTTGCAAAGCTTCACGGCTATAAGGACAATTCTCCAGTTGGCCCATGCAGATAACCACCTTCTTTCCCACTGTAGCAGCCTATACTTTCAAGTGCGCGCAAGGTCAGCCAAATCACACAGTAAATTCTTTTACGAAATGCATCTGACAAACTAGGCTTTAAAGTTGAGTTATGTCTCCTGACTGCTGACATTGGTCATCCATGGAATGCCGCTGCCGGGGCCTGCTCAACATCTGCAGCAACACACTTGAGCAGAGACGAGTTAAATTAGGAGCATTTCCTGCAATCTGTACGGAGGAGAGAAGGTCATCCTCACCCCAACATGAGCAGATGAAGTGTAACATAGAGCAGGGCAGCCATAAAAAGCCTCTCCTCTCCAGCTGGTTAGCTTGATGTAGGCTTAAACTAGGAGTGGAGAAGGTGCAGTCCAAGGTCAACCTGGGGGGGGTTGGGGGACGGACGGAGGGGAGGGATATCATCTTGATCAACTGCTCATGGCCTGCCTGTCTGGTTGGTTGGCTGCGCAGCTACCATTGTGGTCTCCCTTGCAGTGATCACATCAACTTCGCTGGACTGGTGGGTGGGTCCGGCCCCGACTCAGTGTTTGTCTGCAGGTCGCATTCACAACCGGCAAAGGAGGATGGGAGGCCTTGTGGGGTTATGAGAGGCTTGCAGCATCTGATCGAAGTGAACAGATGCGTAGCAGCTGCTTGTTTTGTTTGCCATAGCACACACACGCACACACAGATACACACTCGCTGACAAGACACACAGAAATACCACTATATATACATGTTAGCAGGATGGAAATTAAAATCATATATTTTCCAACAGGCCATGCTCAATAGCACTACTGGCAGTGTTTTGGGCCTCAAATAAAAACCCTACATCCCAGAGTAACCATTAAACTGACTTTGAACAGTGTGCCTATGAGCGCACATGTTGGCTTTTCTTATTTTTCTTTAATATACGCTTAGCTGTGCTGGCCATAAAACATGTCAGCACCTACGTGTTGGGCCAGAAAGCCTCAAGCTATGTGACAGGCCTGACCAGCAAAATGATTTGGGGAAATCTGCGGAAGGAAGACAGCGAGTCACGGTCGCGGAGCTAGCGGAGGGGAGGCAGCGTGAGGGAGCGGCAGCGCAGAGAAACCTCAGCTGGGTGTCCTCATATCCGCGGGAGAGCAACAGCTTTCAGCAGGTTATCACAACGCCAGTGTGAGCCAAGCTCAGTCTAGACCTGGCAAAGGCCATAATGGAGAGGACGGGGGAGGCAGGGAGAGACAGGGAAGGAGAATAAAGAAGAGTTATTAGGGTGATGTGAGGCAATGAGGGGAAGAGGGCTTACTGAAATGTTTTGACACAGAAAAATAGCAAATGTGACACAGGTACTTAAAAAGGGTTTGAAAAGCAAACCACCATCACAATCTCTCTCTCTCTTTTCCTGGGCCCCCTCACCCCCACACACACTTTCTTTCCCTCTCTCTCTCTCTCGCTCTCTGCTCAGTACAACACACACTCGTGCATTTGAGAGTCGCAGCTGCAAACTCCCGCAAACCGCTCAGTCACTTAAGCCCGATGGCGGAGCTCGCCTCATGACTGTCAGTCTGGCCTTCAATCTCTGCCAGGCTGAGCAGTGCGAGCACAGTCCAGGTCCTTCGCCCAGATTACTGAGATCCTAAACACCCCATTATTTTCATGAGCTCACATGAACACCAGGCAGTCTGGTAGCACGAACGAGCCGCTCTGAGGCCGCAGCTCGATTGTGTCGGGGGCCGTATTATCAGCTCCACGTTCTTTTGTGCCGTATTGATGCCGGCATCTTCACCAGCAACTTTAACTCGCGGTGCCGTGCCACATTCCCTCACAGCCAGTGTGTGTGTGTGTGAATCAGTGTGTTGGAGAGCGTGGTTTTCTATCTCCTTACTGTATTTGTTCTGGCACCGTGCTCTATTGTGGGGCTGGGCTTTGCACTTCTCAGATAAGAGAGCAGTTATGTCAACACTGGGTGCTGTGAAGGAGCCGCCTGGTCGTGTTGACATTTTACAACACTGCTTATTTACTCTGACCACAAGAGTTCAGCCATCATCTAGCCTCTAATGCACTAATGACCGGAGGCCTCCTGGGGTGGAGCCCCCTCCTGGCTCTGCCCGGTACTGGCCTCTCAGCCTGTCAGGTGAGAAGAAAGATGAGGGGGCTGGGGGATAACTAATGGCTTTGAAAAGCCCTGAGTTTAAAGTAGACTGCCAGCAGCTTCTGCTAAAAAAAAAAAAACAGTTGACGAATGCTTCTCACAATACACGCAATCCCCTTGTAGACTCAGGCAGCATGAGTCTGCATATTGAGCTGAGCTGAGCAGCCCTATCAGTGAAGAGCCAGTGGAGCAATCCATGCATAATTAGGGAAGGGGGGGAGGGGGTTAATTGACTTCTTTGAGAAAGATCCTGATTTCTATCAGCCAGTCCCATAATCATGTGAGCCAGGGCTCTCATTAAGCCCCCTCCCTCATTTATCTCTCTTCCCCTCTAACCTTTTACCCTTTCCCTCCCTTTCCTCTTTCCTCCCCCGCTTTGGAAAAGAAAAAAAAAGCTTGCACCCCCCCTTTTCCTCAACCAACTCATGCTGTGTCCTCAGTGGGCCAGGAAAAGGGTGAGGCAGATTTATAGCTAGCACCTGAGTGAGTAAGGTGCTCGCTGGTGTGCGCGTACACACACACACACACACACACGCTAAGGCTCCAGACTGCTGTTGACCTGACGGTGACCCCAGTGCAGTAATGTCTTGGCTAGCAGGTATTAGGCCACAAACAGACTATGTGCATGTGTCCCTCTTGTGCACAATCTTTCTCTCTCTCACACACACACACACACACACACACACACACACACACAAACGGACACAGTATGGCACAAAAGATTCAGACCCAATGTTGTCAGATTTTTTTTTCCCCAACCAAATACGCAAACCACAGCATAGCAGGAACAGCACGGTAACAAGTGCTTTGAATTATTTACAGGCAGAAAGTATACACTGCCTAATGACACGCATCCTTACCACAAACAAAATACATTACGCTGACATGTCAACACCTATGAATATTAACTAAAACATATCCAGTACGACAAGCTTTTTGTTCAACATGGTTTACACCAGATACGGAAAGAAAGCAACTCCCTACTGGCATCTTTTCTTTCGCAGTTCCATTCTTCCCTTATTCTCTCTCTCTTGTCTCCGTTCTTCAGGAGCAGTGGACGATTTGAGGGAAGGCTGAATTCCATTGAGAGAGAGAGGGATAGAGCAAGAGAGAGTACGAAAAAAAGGATGACGTGGAGAAAAGAGATGAAAAGTGACAAATGAGAGATTTCCTTCACAAGCTCATAAATCAGTAGACGCAGGCAGGGGCAGCGCGAGGCCTCCCTCAAAAAGCCAAACTTTTTTTTTCCTTTTCCCTTTCACAGCCAGCGCTAACCACCTCTCTTTCCCTTTAACATGCACACAAACACACACCTACACAAACATATGTGCAGAATCACACACACACACATGAGAACACACACTTTCTCCCCTAGTATTTGCGCACACACATACACAGACAGACACACACACACACACTCTCCCAGATGGTGTGTGCTGGAATGGCATCCCCATTGCTCTCCACCAGTCTGGTTGTGGCGCGGCGGCCTGGCTGGCTGACTGGCACAGAAACACGTCTCATAAAAATCACTTACAGTCAGGAGCGGCGCGGGCTTCAAAGCGCCGCGCTTTCAAACCAGCCCCGTTAAAGGGTCCAAGCACGCGTGCTGAAATAAATCCTGTTCATTCTGTCACATAAAAACACACACTGGGTGGAGGGGGCCTGGAGATGGGGTGGGCGGTGTAGCTGCTACTGCAGGTAAGCGCGACAGACAGGCGAGGGAAATGAGCTCTTCACTGCGTTTGCTGTATGAGCACGCAGCGGGGTGCCACACGCTGGGCGAGGATGTGGGAGAGCAGCACGCGGAGGCACCCTGCTGGGTTCGGAGGTATCTGCTGAGTCGGTGGGGAGCAAAAGGAGTGAGCGGTGGCAGCAACTGTCGGCAGCCCCCTTTCTCAGCTCCACTGTGAGCGTGTGTGTGTGTGTGTGTCAGATTGTGGACCACTGTCGAACGTGAGATTACAAAGCACTGCCGTTAGACTGGACATATGTGCATTGTGGAGGGAGGGTGGCGACCACGGACAGGCTGGAGAGCTGGGAAGGCTCAGTCAGTCATTGCTGAGAAACTTGAGCCCCTTGCAGGACGGTCCCAGAGACTGCCGGATTGATGGAGATCCAAAAGGACTTAGGATCTGCTTTCATTCTGAATGTTCACCATCTGCTTGGCTGGAAAGAGAACCTTCAGAGCTGGAGAAAACTCTGTCAACTGACAGATGAGACAGTGAGCGTAAAAGTGTGTGTGTTGTGTGTGTACTTGTGCACACAGTGTGTCAGTATTGATCCTCAAAGCAGCTCCACTTTCTGAAAGAGGATCTGTCAAATGGGGATACACACATTTACACACACAGCAAAAAAAAAAAAAGAAAAAGGAAAAAAAAAAAGAAGGCGTTAATACATTGCGGACATCACAGCTTAAATAAAATTCTCTCTAAAAAAATCTCTCTAAAATAATGGACATCTGCTGCACCATCACATGTTCCAGTACGTCCAAACCAGCCTCTCCTTCCTACACAGCTGCACAGTTCACTCCACCTCCACCGTGCCAGTGGCATCGATCCATCCAGTTTCCGGGCATAGAGACGACTCTGGTCTGGTGATGCCCGCGTTACCAAGGATGACGACTTCTCTCCTCATTCCTCGCCGGTCTGTCACACAGTAGCCAGGACGGCACGGCCCTTTCACATCACCAAAACAAGCCAAACATATTTTGTCCCTTAACAACCACACTGCTGCTGACCTCCTAAAGCCTTCCTGCAAGAAAATGTCTCTTGTGAGATCCTTTGAATGGTCCTCAGAATGCAATCTATGATTATCAAACTGCAATCAGCAGAGATGCAGATGTCAAAATTCCTGTAAATGTGCAGAAAGTTTCCTCTCTGACCTCGTGACCTCTGGAGAAACCACAGCGGTGTCTGTATTCCTTCTGGTCTGGTTAAAAGAGAGATAACATGGGCCTAAGGGGCCTGATGAAGAAATGACACACACACACACACACACACTCCTGTAACTGTCATCCCCATAGGCTGGGAATGCGATGTGATTTACAAGCACTTGCCAACAAAACAGTAAACCATAGCTTCTCGGCAAATGGGGAGGGGGGGGGGGGTCTGCACACCTGAGAACAAGCTGTTCCACAAGCAAAAAAAAAAAAAAAAAGAGTAATTAAAATTATGAGGTGAAAACTGAACACAGCTTCTTTGAAATCCTACCTGATTATTTATGCACAAGACTTACAGTACAATGCTGTATAAATCCATCTGCGTGTGTTATTATTCTGATTACTGTCACGGATATAACGGCTAATCAACGTTTTAATTGAGGCAGGTGGATTTACTACATGCCACAGCAGCCCCATGCAGGAGTGGAGAGGAGAGGGGGAGAGAGAGATGGATGGAATATAAAACGCCCAGGGCTGAGGTAGAATTAGGCACCTGCATCAGCCCCCCGTCCACCCCCACATGCTGCCCTCTCAGCTGCCTGCCACTCTGTTTCCTCTCTCACTCCCTTTTTATACAATCTCTCCACCGCACAGCTCCTTTGATTGCTCTTTCCCGTGGGCATACACATACACACACACACACACACACACACACACACACACACACACACAATGAATACAACACATGTGTAAACAAAAAAACACACACTTCTTGTTCGGGAGACAGTTGCGCCAGCTGAGTTTTGATTTGGAAAGAAAAGTTGCCTCCACTACAAATAACGACAGGCACTCAAGAAAGAAGCGGAGCACAGTTATCACACAAAACACACACACTCGCACACGTATGCAAGCAAAATGCATAACTCACAAAAACATGCAAAAAAAAAAAGCACAGAAAGGCAAGTTTAATCAAAGATACACACAGGCAGCCACCCACACACGCAGCCAACACACACACACACACGCGCGTTCTTCTACACACCCTCCTATTATGCTGTATAACCAAAAGGCATTCAGCCATTTCAGCAGCGTTCTGAGAGCCAGCCAAGTGAGAGGTCTGTCAGTGCATTAGCCAGCATGTAATCATAGCCCAACCTCACTGCAATTAGAAGTGGTTCTAATTCTTCGCTGGAAACACTGCCTTCTCCCACCGCTAATAGTTTACTTTACTCCAACAGCTGACAGACCCAGCCCTGCCTCCCAAACACACACACACAGGTTACACGTTCACACAAACACATCCACAGCTGTAGCTCGTCTGTCAGTGAGGGTGGGGGGTCAGAAAAAAAAACGGATCTTGGGAATAGTCCCCACCAGCCATGTCCCACGTGAATATTATGAATCTTTAGACAGTGCCACAGTTCACCTGTGTGTAGAAAGATTCTCATATTTTACCCAAACACGACAGAGAGAAATGACAGCAAAATCATGAAACAAACAAAAAAAAAAACTTGAGAGCTCCTGAAAAAAGCTTTCTGTGGCTGGATGAGGCGGGCGTGCGAGGGGAGGGTGGTGAGGAAACGTTAGCTAATGAAGACTGAGGAAGAGGGAGCGCTCCCCACACTGATGGTATTGCTATTAGCCCGTGAGCTGGTGCACTTGGGTGTCACTTCAAAGCATTCCCCACTATTAATCAGAGACCATCCAGCCCTAAAGCGAGGGCCCCGCAGGCTGCGCCGCTAACTACCCCTCCTCCTCCTCCTCAACACCAACACAATGGAGCCATCATTACGGCCGTTACGCCGCGCCTCGGCCAGACAGCACACCTTTATCTCGGTATTCACGTTACACACTCGCGGCCAATTAATTTACCTGCCACGTCTCAGAGAGGAGAAAGAAGCAGGGTGGCGGCAGCGTATGCAAGCACACATTGCCGTTAGGTAGTGGTTTATGTATTTTTTTTAGGTGGGGGATGGGGAGCATCCCGGCTCAGGTTGCATCCAGGGGCCTGTGTGTAGGGGCAGATGGGCGGGGGCGGGGGGTGGGGGGGTCTTTACGAAAGCACCTGCGAGAGGCTTTGCAACCGATCTGGCCCAGACCTACAGGCCCAACACCCTGAGCCCTGATCCTGCTCTCACCTGGCAATCCCCAAACGCCCAGCGTCTCCCTGACAGCCCCCACCCTGCTCTCCAACTCCCCCACCCCCAAGGGCCAGCAACAGCCACTCAGCTGGATATCAGCCACCAAACTTGAGGATTAACCAGCATACTGGCCTTGTTTCTCTCACACTAGATACATTTGACACAACCCTAATCCTCCACATCAATTCTTTCTTCCCTTTTTGTTTTGACTCCAGTGATAGACAGAACTTTCGTCGTCGGAGCGAGAGTTCGTATGAAATGAAGCAATTCTCCTTTTTTAAAATTTATCAGCTGATCATTAGCTGAATGTATCTGTGAGGCTAATGGGGAAAAAGATGAGAAGGAGGAGGAGGAGGAGGAGGAGGGGGTAAATGCGTCACCTTGTTTGCCTTTGCTCGCTTCTCGTAAATTTGCACATTCATGTTACATGAGGATGAGAGGGCTTACGATATACACGACCCCTCCCCTCCCTCCTCCCTTCCTCTCCCCCAGTGTGTCTCCTGTTGTACTGTACTGAGAGTCTGCAGACTGGAGCAACGCTGAGGGGATGAGATAACCACTCACCATTGTGAGAAAAGGCTGTCAGAGCTTTGTTTTCCTCCCTTGCTCTCACTCCCTCCCCCTCTCTCTCTCTCTCTCTCGCTCTTGTAAGAATATAAAAAAGCTGGAGCAGTGGTTGCAGAAATAGTCCTGTTTCTATAATTAGATGTAAACAGACGAACCAGACTCTCAAGCTCGCTCTGTCCCACTGGCCCCACGGCCTCCTGGGAAGCGAGATGTGTGAGTGTGCAGCGCGACGCGTGCGTGCGTGCCTTTGTGCGCGTCTGCTCGCGATGCACCAGTAAGTGTATGACAGCATGTGACAGTGTGCATCTAGTCTCTCTCTCTCTCTATGTCTGTCTGTCTCTTCCTCACACACACACACACACAGATACGCAAACTCACTCGGTCCCCTCCCCCCCTCCACGTTCACCAGAGGGTAGGTCAGTGGCCGTGCATGGCAAGCACAGGAAGCTAATGCATGCGGCACCAACAGACAAACACACATCTGTTGCTGAGGAGCCAGTCATTTGCCCCAGATCCTCAGGACACACGCTGGATCAGAGAGAGGAGGCAGTGTAGCCTAGTGGTCACACCAGGCAGAGGGGACAAAAAAAAACCCTGCAGAAGGAGGTGAAGGGCAGAGAGGGTCCCACACTGAAACACTGTAGGGAAGGGGAGGAGGGGGGGCAATGAATGTAAAGGAGAAGGGTGTGGGAGGTGGGTGGGCTGTGGGGAGGAGCAGGCAGGGGTATGGACATGGATCATCAAAGAGGGAACATGTAGACATGAAAGAATTTATGGTGTAAAACAAATGATTTTACCCAAAAAAAAAAAAAAAGCAGAAGGGGAGGGAGAGAGAAGATTTTTTTGTTCTAATCAGCGTCAGAAAAATCACTGGAAATCCATGCAAAAGAGAGGACGAAAAAGGAGAAAGAGATTGAAGGAGAGGGAGAGCAACAAGTCCCCTTTGGATTGAGGACTAGGCAGCTGGTTGGAGGGTCCCAAGAGACTTATTAAAATGGAATTCCTGATGCTAATCTTTGTTTTCTCACAAAAGGGCTGACACATCCTTGAGAGGCGTGCTGCATGTATATTTAATGGCAAATCTCTGCATATATTTAGCACACCTCATTGTTTGGTACTATGTCACCGCCGCCCGCTGTGCTGCCGCCGGCCCCCGAACCGCGGCCCGTTATTTGAGTTTATCCGCTCCCGGCCCAGTGCCCCTTCTCCGCACGCTGCACCACATTTACGGAATCGCGGCCCACTTTTTTTCGGAACAGGGAAGCTCAGAATGCAGAACATCGCGAATGAAAGCGGATAAACAGGAAGAGAAAGGAAGAGCTTTCCAGGAACAACTGCTGAGTGTTATAATTGTTTCCCTCTCCAAATGCAACCCATACATTAACAGCATGAGACAGAACTTCAGCCGGCTCTTTGCAGAACTGGCGTGAGACGGAGGCCGACAAAAACAGTGATTGTGCAAACTCCTCTTATGCTCAGAGAAAGAACACATCATTGAGACGCACAAAGCGGGACCGCTGCATCACGAGCATGAGATTCTGCCAGGAGCGCTAGCCATGGCTTCCAGTAGGGACAGACTCAGACGTTGGAGGGTTAACAATGCACCTGTCTAGGCCTCGCAGCCAACTGCGGGGTGCCTCGGCTCTAGTGGGGAGTGTCTGGAGAACACAGCCCAGCACGCACACATTTGCGTGCAAACCCACCCAAACATAACCCCACACCCGCTCATACACAGACACACACTCTTGTGCAAGCAGCATTGTCACTGACCACAAATCTGCTAACAACAATAGGGCAACTGCCCCTCTTTTTTTTTTTTTTTTTTTGTTCTTTTCACTGAACGATTACAATAATAAAATTTAAATTAAAAAACAAGTAATCTGGATTTTCTGCTTGAGCCGTTAATAATGTCTAACAGCTGTCACATGCAATACGGCCATGCGCTGAGGTGGGCCTGGGGCTGCCTGATGAGAAGCAGCCTGATACTGGGAGAGGGAGGGAGAATGAGGAGGGAGAGGGGGGAGAGAGACAAAAAGAGAGAGAGAGAGAGAGAGAGATCCAAATCACAAACAAAACAGCAGTGGTTGACTTTGGGCATATCAGTCTATTCAATCTCGCAACAATATGTTTTCAGTCCAGCTATTTTTTTCTTTTTTCTTTATTTCTTTTGTGTGTGTGTGTGTGTGTGTGTGTGTGTGTGTGTGTGTGTGTGTGAGTGAGTTTGTCATGGGAAGTGAACAAAACACGCTTGTGGATTCTTGATGAAACTTCTCACTTCCTCGTGTTGAGTGTAAAAATAGATGGGAAGGTTTTGAAACCCAATGCCCAGAAATCTGATACAGGAAGGTATTACCCTGCCCGTCACTCTCGCCCGTGGGTCTCCTTTGTGTTGGTCCCGTGTACACGCCCTGCGCTCGAGGCGAGGGCTCTGTGGCACCATGCCACACGGTGTAGTGTGGGTGGCAGTCTGTTTGAAGAGCCCGTCTCTGAGGCAGCACGGGCACTCCACTCGCCAAATTCCTCTTGCAAAGCCAGCCCCCTGTTTTTTCTTCCCCCTCCACTCAGCCAAAGCCTTCACTTTCTGTGGACAGTTTTGCTGATGAGCAAAGAAACGCAAAGCAAAGCAACTGATTAAATCATTTACCTGACATCAAATCTGTCACTTAAGTTACCTGGGTGTAATGAATTCCAGATGTTGTTACTTTGTTAATTTTTTGACACCTGGTTATTGGACACCTGGTATGATGATCTAAAAGTGACAAAAAAATTTTAAATGTTCAGGGAAAGTCTTTAATGACACCACCATTCATTTTTTGTAAATATGCAAGGGACTTGCTCTTTCAAAGAGAGTTCACTGCCCTTGCAAGTCATTTGGGTCTCCCGTGGGAGTGTCAGGGGAAGGTGACAGATGGCGGCAGCACCGGGCGAGGTGCTATTTCAGCCAGGTGTAGGATGCCACGCAACACCTCTACTATTCAGGGGGACTCCTGTGACATCGCGTCTGAACCGTGTCATCTCACAACAGTCCACAAACGAGCCCGACAACAGGCCAAGGTTCTCGCTCTGTTTTTGCAGAGAGGGAGCGCACGAAGTCCGAGCCAAATGGAACTTGGCCTAAGACCCACGTTCTGTCACTGCGGATACGAGTGGCCTTTTAATGTAATATTTAAGATGGCTTATACAGAAGATCAGCTCTCTTTTCCCTCATGGTAAGGCGCAGCTCTAGAATTTTTCTCACCAAATTCCCGAATTGTTCAATTGTAGAATTGGAAAGATAGGACACGCATAGGCTTTCAGTGGGGCTTGGTGCAAAATAATTACGCTCAGCACATAACACACTCCAGCAACCACTCTTGTCTGGGGTCAACAAGGATGGGGGGGTAAGTAAAGTCAAAAGGAAGCGGGGTATAGACTGAGAGTGCTCACAACACGAGAGCTACAAGGCCAAGAAGAAGAAGAAGAAGCCTCCCTTCCCACAAACAACCCTCACCCACTTACCGAGGTTTATTCTTTTAAAGGCCCTGATTGTAACCAGCCCTCTGCTAACTCCACCAAACACCTGTGTTTGTCTTTGAAGCGCCTTCCTAACAACCACAGACCCATGGGATATTCCAGCAATGAGACGTTCAATAAAAGTCTCAGTAAAGTTATTTATTCCCCCTTGGAAAAAAAAATGGGAGAAGGCAGACAGCGGAGCTAACCTTTGAAGGGGGAAGCTGCTCGGATATCCAGCAAGGACATAAAAACCAAGGGAATGACAGGGACATCCTACCAGAAAACAATAAAGGGGGTGGAAGGGACTGTTTTTTATCTTTAACAGCAGCCGTAAAACACACACAAAGCTGGGGTCTGCAACAATGGCCTGGGGTTGGGGAGGGTGGCTAAAACAGAAGTGGCAGGAAGACCGCCGCTTCCCAGACACAAGGGTCTTCCTGCTGGAAAGAAAAGGGAGACTGAGAAATGGAGGGGAGGAGAGAGGGGACAGCTCATGGAAAGGGAGACAGAGGAGATGTAAAGGAAGGGGAGGCAGAGCGAGCGGGACGACACAAATATGACCTTTGATTACATGGGGCGTTTAGAGCAGAGCTCGGCCGTGGACGGGCTCCGAACCCCCCCGCTGCTTTCACACAGCCACACCTCAGCCAGAGCACGCTGATCAGAACAATATGGCTGAAAGATGAGCCCCCGGCCATAAATGCCAGCAGTAAAGACAGCTCCACTGTGTCTCCTCCTTTGACACCATCCAACATCTGAATCCCAGCCTCACAGCCAAGCGAAGACCGTCTCCCAACTCCTGCGCCGGAGCCAGCAGGAGATAAAATTACTATTTCAAAGCCCTTGTAAACGAACTGGCTGAATTAAGCCGCATTAGATGAGTTTGCGTCTCACTGTATCAGCAAGCGCAAAGAGAGGGGAGTTGCTCTGGCGCCACGTTCCCAGAACACAGTGCAAGTGCAAACTATAAATCGACCACCTGACACACATTACAAACGACTTGCTTGTAGTAGGTGAAGATGGACGGAGGCAAATGCACGCTGACAGAATCTCTACCGGTTCTGAGTTAACGCGGTTCGCTTGGCAACAAGGAAGGAGTGTGTGTCTGTTGTTGCCTAATTGCAACCAAACCCAACAGTGTGCGCAACAGAAAGAAAAGGAAATTTCCTCTCCCAAAAATATGTTGAAATTCTGTAACCCCGGCGCAGAACAATGCCAAGGGAGGCTGTTGCAACCGCCGTCACTCTTTTCAGCGGCGAGGGTGAAGAGAGCGCTCACAATAAATACCTCTGCAAAGTCAGAGGAGCCCTTTCAAGGAGCCACATCAGAAACCTGCCTGTGAATGCATTTTTACATCAACCCTGAAATATTCATGCTCTTTGTAAAGTATTCATGTGAACCAGTGTGCAAGTTAGTCCCCGGGGAAGGCGCAGAGAAACTGGAGGGATCCAACACACTCAGCAAACAACATTCTCAGTTGTGCTAATGTTGCCGGCATACGGGACACTTGAGGGGACACTAATGACCTGCCCTGTCAAGACGAGCAGCAGTCCGGGGCCAGTTTGGTCAGCAACCTACCAGCGTTTGACTGCTCTTACATAGTGTGACTGGCCTGTATTCATTTGGGAAACTGACTGAAAATGTATTTAAACGGCTATCTATATCTATCTATCTATCTATCTATCTATCTATCTATCTATCTATCTATCTATCTATCTATATATATATATATATATATATATATATATATACATACACACACACACATAAACATAACATGTATTTAATTTAAATTTGAATGTTGCACAAAAAATGGGTTTGAAAGGGTAAAAAAAAAGAAATTTGTTTTTTACTCAAGTCACATGGATTATAAATTTGCATTGTGTGCTGTTTTGATGAATTGCCATCTTAAAAATACATGCCGTGAATAATTGTGAATTATGCCCCGTGTCTCGTCCACCTATTTGCGTTATGACATGCTTGACATTTTCAAATATTATTAAAATAATAAATCAAAGATTGCACATCAGCCGAGCGCGATGGCAAAATAATTCTAACGGCACCTGGAGGGGATTTAGATGTACCAAGCTGGAATTATTCTCCGCGTTAATTCAATAAAACACCTGAAATGCAAAGAATTAAGTCGTTTTCCAAATCTTGAGCACATTAGATAGACTTCTCCCCAGTCACACCCATGTGTGACTGACGAGACTGGGGAGAACAATAAACCACCTGTGCTGCTCATTGAACAGTGATGACATTTGGAGGGGAGGTCTTTGCATTGGTGCAGCACAACACCACAAAAGAAACACCAAATCTGGTTGGAGGAGGGGTGGAGGGGCACCTGTACCCTGTAGCCAGCATTAGCCTTCATGCTCTCAACAAAACATCTATAAGAAAAAAAAAACATGTGGAAGCAGGCTGTGTGTGTGTATGTGTGTGTGTGTGTGTGTGTGTGTGAGTGCTGCCAAAAGCAAACATGAATGGTGAGAGATGAATGGTGAACAGCGCCCATGAATTCGCCTGAATGACTAATTATACCTCATGTTTAGCATGATTTTGTAAAATGAATTTGGAATATAAACACCATGAATTTGAAGGAAATATGTTTGATGAGCCTACCACAATACTGCCTACAGCACAACAGTTAAATTAGATATATGAAAAAAAATTATAAATAAACCAATAAACATACACAACAAATTCAATGCAGAATACTATACACATATACATATATATATGTATATACATATATATACATATATATGCATAGATAGATAGATATATAGATAGATAGATATTGTCAGAAGTTCCTTTGAGCCTGTCTTGAAACACCCCACTCAAGCCCACAGAATCGAAGCTTCAGCTGATGTATGTTGCATAAAATACCTTTTAAAAAAGGATAAATATTCCTTGCTTTTCCAGTGACCCAAGATTCCTCAGCTGCTGCATCATAAACATGTGTTTATAGCAGCCACATTAGCATATTTTCAAAAGGAAATTGTTTCAGAAGTGGAACTGTTTGATGCAATCAATATGTGTTTTGTGACTTATTTAA